>LOEQ01006689.1:43422-55037 GCA_001685075.1 Bramus lutescens | reverse complement strand
TTTTCCCTTATAATAAATAAAAATATAATTGCTTTATCTTTTAGCTAGCCTGGTTATTTCCCGAATCACCTTTTACATTCAGAGGCCTGTTAGGCAGTGGTGGCACACACCTTTAATCCCAGCACTTGAGAGGCAGAGGCAGGTGGATTTCTATGAGTTTGAGGCCAGCCTGATCCAGGACAATCAGGATTACACAGAGAAATGCTGTCTTGAAAAACAAAACAGAACAACAACAAAAAAAATTCTGAGGTCAGAAGCCAGGTTTTCCATCCTGACATGACTAAGCTTTGTGAGCGTCACCATTTCCCAAACATACACAGGCGTAAAACCAGGACTTTGAGAAACAAAGTTATTTTCTTAGTTCAAAGATTTCTCCGACATTTGTTAGCCACAGTTGTGTTTTCTTCCTTTGCCCCATTACCCCACAGTCAACCTCTTTTCCACACAACCTATGCTGCTAGAGGGCAAAGGTCTAACGGGGACATAGATGATACAGGAACCAAGAAAAACCACAGTTAAGACTCCCGAATGCTTTCTTAGGTCTGCCAAGTGTGCAGCAGAGACTACTAAATTTACCCCCTCACATTTCTCAACAGATACGAAGTTAGCCTCACACACACTAAAAGAAGACATTGGATTCCTGAATTAGAAACAAAGGGTTTTATTACTCCCACCAACAGCAAAAATAATAATTTCAGTTTTTCTTGTGTTGGTTTTCTAGGTTCCAGTCCCTACATGGATACACAAAGAGGCCAGGAAATACCTGCACCCATGAGTATAGTTTCCAGGCAAGATGTGGTACTCTGCCTGACTTCAAGCCCCTACCTCATAGTCAATAAAAGGAATTTTGAAAATTGGGGACATTTTTTCCAGTGTTCTATTTGAAGGGCATTAGAATGAGAGGCAAACTGAAGAGTGGCCGTTTGGGATTGATCCCCATTCTCAGCTTCAGCTCTGACCCCCATCCTGGCCTGAGAGCACAGAGCAGCTGCCACTCCAGGCTCAGGTGCAACTCTTGGAAGAGGTGATGGGAGACTGCATCAGCCTGAGATTAGCCAACAGGGCTAGACCTAGTTCCAGCACAGATGCTCTCTGCTGGTGGAATGTGTTTCACTTTTTCCATCGCTAGCCAAACCCTGGTGTGCCTTCCTAAAGAGAGAGGGGGGAATCCCAGAAGATGGGGGCTCAAAAGAAAACAGCTCCCCAGTGAAGATTACTGCTCTTTCGATGCAGATGAGAACAGCTGAAGATGAGGACCTTTGGGGGGAAATGATTTTCAACTTCATTTTACCCAGTTGCCTTCTTCCATAGAAATATGAAAAATAGTGTAAGAGAGACTTGAAAATCTTCTATATTTCATGAGCCTTGGCACAACCAAGACAAATTTGGAACTACAGCCCACTTTGGTAACCAGTTTTTTAAAGAAAAATAATTGATACTGATAAAAATGAAGAATAAAAGTTTCATTAGATCTTAAAATAGCAATAATCAAGTCTGTTGCTCTAAGACCACACCAATCTTTTTGACTATCCTATCAGTTATATTATAGCAATGTTAACCGCCAAATTTTGTATGAATCATTAGAAGGTATGAGTAACATAAGGACTCTAGATATCTTCTCAATCATAAAAAATTTTTGTACAAAGAATTATCAAGTCAGCAGATTGTATTCATGTTGATACTTTTTCACCTATTTTGCTATTACAATATGTTTAAAGAGTCTATATACCACAGAAATCAATCAATACTAATTTTATATGATTAGATGCATATATAAAGATTCTAACTTTAAACAGACACCCACTAATGATAGTTTAAAATGAGAATTATGAACAAGCGTAAATTTTGTTCCAGGCCTAATAGCCTTCCTGAACTATTCACAACGAAGGTGTTAAAGCAAACATCTTGCTAAATTAGTTTCAAAGGAAGTTTAGGTCGAGTGTATGTATGTATGTGTGTGTGCTTGTGCATGTGTGTGTGCATGTGTGTGCGTGCGTGTTAGACTGGTGCGTGCACAGCCTCACTGCTCAGAGCATTGAAATTCTGACCCAATTTCCAAACACATGATAAGGGAGTGCAGCTGCTTTAAACTGCTGCTGTATTACATTTTAGTTAGGGAGCTAGAAGAGGACCCTGGGCAAAACCATGGACTGCTATTTTGAAAGCTATCAGATGAATAGATGGGTGCGGAGAAGCTAGAAGCTTTGACTAGGTGAAATCACCCCTCAGGGGGTCTACTGGGAGTAACAGCAAGGCGCCCTGATCTCCAAGGCCTTTAGGTCCTGGCGTTCCCCGGCTGTTCTCTTTGGCTTTTCCAGCCCTCTTGGCTGCTTTTTTTCTTTCTTGAAGAGATGAGCCTCACTCCCCACCTCCTTCCCTCTCCCACCTCCCTACCCCTAAACTGCACCCCCTCACGCCCCACACTCCTTTTCTCTGGGATTTATACTCACTCGTTCCTGTAAACGGATATTTTCCTTCCAGACCGCCTAGGCCCCGTTCCCTCATTTTTGTGGTCTTGATTCAGGTGTCACTGGTTAGATATTTTGTTCTCCGTAATACTTAAACCTGCTGTTTTTGTTTAATATTCTACTCCTTTATTTTATATCTATTTGATGATGACATTATCTATCACTTCTTTACAAAAAATGCAAGCCACTTGAAGTCAGAAAATTTTGTGGACTGGAGAGTTTAAAACGGCTTTCGACATGTAAGAGGAGACCAGATCTATGAACTGAGCATGAAAATGAATCACGCGGATAAGCTCTACGATGTCATCGACATGCCCGGCGCTATCTCTAGGCTGGCGCCCCTTCTGAAGGCTGTAAGGCTTCTAGCTGTACAGTCACAGCAGCTAAGATGAGCAAACATTCCCAAGGGAGGCAGCAAGCAGAGCTTCCGCCGTCAAGTGATTACAAACCCACTGGAGAGACTAAACAAATACCGGGTGGAAAATCACAGTCTTGATCCACAGAGCAATATCACAGGGCGAGGAATTAAGTGCATGTGGCTACTCTTGAAAAGTGGTGAGTCAGGGCTCTAGCATAGAAGAACCTGCCAAACAGAAACGCATTCCATGTGAACCTGAACACGGTGTAGCCCTTAGGGGCACTCTCGTACATGGGACATGTACACACGGAGACACTTCGTCACATATGTATCCAGGAGGTATGGTCTGGAAGGCGCACCCGTATAATTAAATGTCTCAGCAAATGCTTTATTCCCTGGATAAACACAAGTCCGCTGAGTAGTGAGGAAATTGAGAAGCAGGAGGTAATCACTGATCTGGGATCTGATTCCACCTGATGAAAACCAATTACATCTTGTAGAGGTGGGAAGTGCCAGAGCGAGATGAAGCCACCTGGGATGCTGTGGTCCTTCTCCAGCACCGCCCATTTCATTTCTTGTTGCACGCCCCCTTTACATTTTAAAACTCCCCTTCTAATTTCTGAGATGGGTAAGTAGCCCCTGTCCTCAGAGGGAAGCCCATAAAGGTGATTATCAATCAAAGAAATTGGGAAGGAACCGGTGTCCTTAGTCGGTTGCTGACTCATTGTGTGAGCTCGACCACAAAAGCTTCCAAGTTCTCTGGAAACAGAGCCGCCTCACAAAACAGGCTTCTCATGGTCACGTTGGCTGCTGCTTTGTCTAAAAATAAATCCCAGCTTTACTTCTGATGACTCGAAGCTGCGGTTTCTCCCCCCACTTTCTCTATTTCTATTTTTTCTTCCTCCCACTCATTAAACCTTCCAGTAAAACAATAAACTAGTTCATGGAGGTGGGATAAATTTGAGTTCCAAAATAGAAAGATGTGCCTTCATAAATCTGCCTCTGATTAAGAGTCCAGCATGTTTAGATAGTAAAGTACTATGCAAATATTGGAAGAATATTCCAATTTTCGCCATCACCCCAGAAGGCATTGTATGCGTTGAAATGGCTATTTTACAGGACTCTCTGCGACCAAACTACGTATGACCTAGTACACAGTAAATTTGACTCTATAATGAAACCGTTCATGACACTCATTTCTCTTCGTTTTGCAGTTTAGGAGTAAAAACTACTTCACAGAAGAAAGAAAACTCAGAATGAGCTTAGTGCTATTAATATGTTACACTCTATTATAGTGTATAAATACATAAATATAATTATTTACTTACAGCTATACTGTATTACAGTGTATACATACATAAATATAATCATTTACTCAGAGCTATGTTGTATTACAGTGTATAAATACAGGAATATAACCATTTTCTCATAGCTACACTTTGTATTATAGTGTATAAGGATAATTATTTACTCATATATGCATAGTATATATAGGCTTTTATTCATAAATTACATGTTGTTTGAAACAGTGTATACATTGATATGTTTGAAGTAGAATATTTAAAGGATGAATTAGGGTTAAAATAGTTAAAGGATGAATTAGGGTTAAAATAAATACTCCTTTTAATCCTGCTAATCACCAGGGCTATAAGTTTCATAGCTCAACACAAGTGTTAATGGAGGTCCACCTTTAACGGTGATGAATCCCTGTGTCCAAGATCCTTCTTTGTAATGACAAAGCTTTCTGTCAAATTCTTCTTGGGTGATATTCAACCAATGTCTGAAGCTCAGCAGCATGCTGTCAAAGAGTTCCCCACTGGAAAGTACATATTGTTGCCATCTTTCCCTCTGCTCCCTCATATATTGCAATATATTGCGAGTTTCCTTGTGGTTTACTATGCATTCTTTGCAAGATTAGTCCTAAGTAGTTAGTTAATTAAAACTACATCATCTAATCCTTGAATCCGGTTTGCAAAGGCACTAGTAAATGTTGCAAATTGTAGATGCTGAATAACCCTGAGTTAAAAGGATCCTTTTGACTCTGGGTGGAGGTGATTCTCTCCCTTTGTATAATTTCTGATGTACAGACTCACCCGTGATAAGGCTGCTCAGATTGTTAAATGTGACATGTACTTATCACCAGGAAGACTTTCAAATGTAACATTGCCTCATTTTTGAAAACAAACGTTGCTGATTTACGGTATCAAGGTTGATTTTCAGATACCTGTGTTTGAAATATTAAGTGGGAACGGAGCTGAACAAATAAGACCGGCTGACATTGCCCACTGAGGTGACAGGAGTCCAATGTCAGATTTCACTTTCGTCATGATTTGTTCCAATTTCTGCCACCTGTTGGCACTGATCTTTCACTGGTGACGCCTTTCAAGGAGATGAAAATAGAATACTTCTTTGGTGCATGGTGCACGCAACAAGTGACAAAAACATAGGCGAGCTTAAGATGCATTATTCTGGGTGAAAGAAACCATCCATGAACGAGGACGCACCCTAAGGTTCTATTTATAAGATGCTCTGGAAATGGAAGACTAACCCATCGTGACAGAAACAAAGTACAGACCGCTCTTTCAAAGTGTGAAGAGGAAGGGCTGACTGGGGAGGCTAGCCCAGGAACTTCTTCAGAATGAGGAGAACATTCTACTTCTTGACAGGATATGGATGACGTGGGTGTTTGTATTCTCAGAACTCCTTGATCTACAGATTTCATTGTATGGGTTAAAAAGTTATATATTGTATTGGGGAATTCATTATACCATGATAAAAAATATAAGAACTTCATAAGTCATTTGCAATGATGAATTTATCTAGGTCTTATAACTGATATCTTATAAAGTCAGTTAGATGCAATGAAGTTAAGAGGCAGCTGTTAGAGCCTGTACATTACCAGAGTAAAGCATTTATAACACTAAGTGTCATGTCATTGTGTGTTAACTAAAGAACAAGTACTGCACTATTGCTAACCTACAAGAAAGAAAAACAGTTATGCAGAACAATATCTGAGTAATTTTTCCAAATGCAAATATGCAACAGATGATAGATCTAAATTTTATTTTCATATCTTTCTGACCATGGAGCCTAGCCTTCAACCCTCAGGGAAAATCCAGCTTCTTCTTGGAGAATAATGAGTCATCCAGTCTTTCCAAGGCTACAATGCACAGCAAATATTTATTTCATGTGCACCCTATTGTAGGAAGGATGTTGTTGCCTGTCATTGTCTACCTAGAATTTATTATTCCTGTCTTCTTTATATATGAGGAGTTTAAGGCTCAGAGAAGCTTCAGAGTAAGTCACAGGCTGCTCATTCTACTGTCAGGGGTTGACCAGAATCAGGAGTAGGGAATTTTAGAATCATAGATTCTAGACTCTGTATTTAGTTTTTTTTAATCATATCCCAGAGTAATTTGTAAAACTAAGACCAATGCTAAAAAAAAAATTGCTAGCTGTCCCAATGTTTCCCTGCTTTTTCAATGAGACCCCTCTTTGCCTCCCACCATCCACACTTCAAGCTCTATGCCTTTGTTTTATTTTTACAAACTGAGCTGAGGCAAGACCTCTTGTGGTCAGCAGACAGATGGGAGTCAACACCCATAGATCTTGGTTTTACTCTTGAGTCTGCTGCCAGCTGTTTGAAAGGTTGTATACAAAGTGAGGGACACCTGGGCACTTCAGCGTTTGTAATATTAGAACTGAGCTCCTTTAAGATCCAATCATGTTCTGGCACTCTGTAAGTTGAAATCAGTTTCCTATGTTAAATTCTGTGATTCTCTTAAGTACCTGGGGAGATCCTGAATTGTCACGTGATCAGTTTTACTCTTTTGAATTGCTGAAGGTAAATATATAAAATGGCTTATTATTTGGCGATATTTTCTAGGGAGCCTAGAGATTCCACTCATTTATAAGCAAAGTGATTCATTTGCCAAAGAAATACAGGTCTTTGTCGAGTCAAGAAAAAACTTAATGCAATAGTGCTATACATCAAACCTAACTGTGTGACGTCTACAGCACTGCCATTCTACAGATGTGTTCAAAAGATGCCCTGTGCCTTCCAGGAGATGTCACAAGGCTGATTATATGTGGCCAGCAGTGTGTGCACTAAGTACTAATTATATGCTCAGGGGGCCACAAGGTTGGAGGTCACTGCTCTTGGGACACCTTCATCTAACTTAGCAGAGTGATATTGTTCTGTCACAAAGGCACTTCTTTGAAAATGCCTCAGAAATAAAGATGGGGACTTTAAACATGGCTGTGTTAGGAGGGGAAGACCAACAATGGTGTGTGGCATTTAGAAAAAACAAGAAAAACTAGATGATTTGTCAAACTGGGAGAACAAACACAGGTGTGGAGTGGGTGAGAACAGAAGAGAGGGTTCAGAAGAGAGGTAGAAAGATGGAGGAGCCAGGAGTTCCAGGAATTGGCTTAGCAGCCTCTGTCTGCTCCTGCCCCCTGAGAGGACCTTGTAGTTCTGTCTTCCCTAAAATTTCATACAAATAGAGCATGTAGCATGCAGTTTCTTGTATGTAGCTATTAACATAGTATGATTCTTTTGAGATTCATGCTCACTGTTTGCAATATTATTAGATTTTAAAATAGCCTTGGCTCTGGCATTCAAGGACAATGTGAGTCCGATAGTATTTGTAAGTTTTGTTTAATTATACAAGTTCTTTTCTACCAACACCATGAAGTGTCTCCAGATCATCAGGTGACAGATATCCATTTGTCCCTCTGCTGCCTTACAGTTTCCTCAAGAAAGAAACATTCCAGCCTACAGGAGAGGTCATTAAGCAGGAAGGTAAACAACTCCAAATAGCTTCAGGAAGTCCCTGAAACTGACCAGATTCACTAGGCCCCTCCCTCTAAGAGCAAGCAATAAAAGCTGAGAGTCCCTCTCAAACAAGTCAAGCAGCAAGGACGACTCTGAGACCCAACCATATGCCAGGAAGAAGCAGACACCAGCCCAAGCTGCCTTGAAGAACTTTAGACCAACTGAGTCCCTAGGAAAGGACACGTTCCCACCCACTGAGCATCCTGCAGGCTGTGAAGTGGGCTCCAAGTTCCCAGCTTTTATGTACTGTCACCCATGCTGAGGTAGGCTTTGGTGAGGCAGCTGCCTTTGAGTAATTTTTCCTTTTATAAATAACCCCTCACCTCTCTTCCTGTAAATAACCCTAAGAAAGCTTATGGTTCACTAAATTGGGCCTTGGTGGCGTTCATACTTTGGTCTGTCATGGAGACCCTCATCTGCCCTGTACTGATCTCTTTTGTATCTTCTCCTCAAAAGGAGAGAACAATGAAGATTGTTTAAGTGAGATGCATGTGCTGTTACCTCAGTGCTTTGATGTTCTGCCTGTCTCCTTTGAAGCTAGGCATGGCCCCCTGACTGTGTTGGCTCCTGGGTTATGAATGGTCATGATGTATATTTCTTCCCAAGAGGTATCTGAAGGGCTCTTTCTCCTGCTTAAGTGTTCTCAGGAGCATTTGCAAGTCTAGGTTCTGATCTACACGTGAGCACAATTAACAGGCAGTTGTGCCAGCTTGTGCCGAACATGATACGCCAGCAAGAAATGACACATCACAGCCGTTTGTGATGGCTAATCTTGGCTGTCAAGTTGACTAGATTATATCTGGAATTAACTAAAGTCCCAGCACCTGGACACACCTGGGAGCGATTTTCTTGGTTAGATGATTTGAAGGGGAAGGCCCACCCTAAATCCAGAGCCTTTGGCATGGGAAGACCCACTGAAACCCTGGACCACACCCTCGAGTGGCAGCCCACATAAAAGGAAGAAGGAAGCTTTTGCTTTTTGCATGCTTGTCCTCTCTCGCTCACTGGCAAGTTCATCTACCCTGTTCCTGATCCAGTCCTTTGCTGGTGTTAGAACCTCTTTCTTTGGGCTTCCAGTGTGGACTGAAGACTTGCAGCTTTCTTGGACTTCCAAAGGGACTTGGGACTACTGAGACATCAGTAGAGTGGACTGAACAATACTAGGTCCTTGGTATTTCCTTCAGGAGACAGACATTATTGAATTACTAGGACCACAGCCTGAAAGTCCCTCATATGCATGCATACATACATACATACATACATACATACATACATACATACATACATACATACATACATATCCTGTCGGTTCTTTCATTTAGAGAACCCTGACTAATATGCCCCTGATATCTTAAAGTTGCTCTATTGTATAACAGAAAGAACAAGCAGGTGAAACAGCTGCATGAATGAAACTGATTTATTTTATTCCAAGGATTATTTTTCTTTTCTTTCTGTCTTACTCTACAGCTCCAACATAAACTTCTCATTTTAACCATTATCTTGAGATTTTTATTGAATGACTAAAATGTATTATTGATGCACTGCACTGTATTTCTCCTCTGACAAAGATGGCCATTCCTCAAAGGGGTCGTGTCCTTTTCTACACAGCATTAGATTTCAGACTAAGACAGACACCTGATAATTTGTCCACAGAGAAACAAAGTAATTAGCCATATTTGTCTCTGCAACCTTGACTTCTTGGGCTCATGACTCTCTTTGATGTCCTCTTCTTCATGAAGTCTTCTTCCAACATAGTTGGGCTACCTCTTCCAGCTCTTCGGCATGGACATGGAGCTGTGACCAGTTGTTGCCAATGGCAGTAGGAGAGATATAATTTTCAGGTGAAGGTAGTCAGGGACAAACGTTTGCTTATATGTTCTTCTTTCCCTTGTTTTAATGGTTGATTGATGTGGAGGACAAAGACCTAGAATAAGACAGGGCTACTAAAGGGAAGGAACCTGGGTCTGTGAATGACAGAATAGAAACCCGTTCACTCACTTCCTGTTCCACTGACTTGCACCAGGATCAAGAAGTAAACCCTTGTTTTTTTTTAAACAGCTGAGATTGCATGTCTATGTCTCATAAAAGATGTTAGCTACTCTGAATAATAGGAAACCAAGTTGCATAACAATGCTTTGAGACTACAATTTAAAGTGCTATAGATCCCTCATTTCAATAATCTCTTAGCATATATATGCCACAGGCTCAGGGCAGTGACCACAGCACTACAGTCTTAAAAAACACATTGATGTCAACATTTCTAAAAGAGTGGATGGGTGTGGTGATCTGAATAAGAATGGTCCCCAAACGCTCATATAATTGAATGTTTGCTTTCCACTTGGTAGAATTATTTGGGAAGGATTGGGGAGCATGGCTTTTTTAGAGGAGGTGTGTCTGGGGGTGGGCTTTCATTTTCTAAATCCCCCACCATTCCCAAAGGGAGTTAATTCTCCCTCTGCCTGTGTTTGTGGATCAAGACGTGAGCTTTCAGCTATTTCTCCAGTGTCATGGATGCCTGTCTGCTGCCATGATGGATATGGACTCTACACCACCCCCTGAAACTGTAAACCCCCAAATTAAATGCTTTCTTTTAAGCTGCCTTGATCATGGGGTTTTGTCAGAGTGACAGAAAAGTAATTAAGGCAACAGGAAACTCTGGAGGTGGGGGTGAAATGTTAGGCATTTTCATAGTTATATCCTTCAAATATATATTTGAAGTCTGTGGTATTATAACAGAGCAAGGGTAGTGACTGAAAAAGCTTTTCTTAACAATGAATATGGCTATGTTTTTAAAAGTGAGCATTTTCAAATTACCAAATAAACAATAGTGAGTAGATGTTAAAATATATTAAGTAACTACCCTTGTGAACGAGTCATCAGCGTGTCAGTAACTGTGAAGAGAGAACCGAGGAGATGGCCTAGTCAGTAAAGTGCTGTACAAGCAGGAGGACCTGAGTTCAATCCCCGGCATCCACGTGGAAAAAGCCACATGTGGCACAAGCCTGCAATTCCTGTGCTGCGGAGGTGCTGTGGAAAGCCAGATGTGGCACAAGCCTGCAATCTCTGTGGAGCTGGACACCAGAGAATGCCAGGGACTTGTTGGCTAGCCAGTTTAGCCAAATTGGTGAGCTTCAGGTTCAGTGCGAGACTTAGTCACAAAATAGATAATAGCGAGTGACTGAAGAAGACGTTCAGTGTCTATCTCTTGCATCTACATGTGCATACGCACATGCATGTGTACTCACAAGTGAACAGCCATCCACAGATTGTTAGGAAAAACAAACCAGTGCTCTTTGAGGAAATGCCACTATGTGAGGCAGTTTAAAGCCTAATGTTTATGGCATTTTATATGCATCCTTACTCCTAAAAGTTGCTTGTAGACCTTGCTCCTCAGAACCCGTTCTCATACCACATCATTCTAACTTCCTCTCAAGCAGAATTTAAGCTCTCGTGATCCAGTGCCACTGTCTTCCCGGAGCCAACATGCTTTGATTTGTATTTAATTAAACAGAGGCTCAACAAGACACCCGCTCAGGGACAACCATTCATCAGAACAGCCACACCTGGATATCTCAGAGGCCTAGAACGAGTGAGAGCAAGGAAGGTGTCTTCCAGAGCCAGTTGAGTAAAAGCAGGATGTGCCCACATCCTCTGACCTCGTGCTTCTCTGAGTCCTGTATGTACAAAACTCAGGCTAAAGTCTTTGGGGTTCATAGCCGGCTGCTGGAAGTGGAAATGTCTTTGTTGTGGAAATGTCTTTGTTGTGGGACGGTGGGTGCCAGAGTTTGACCTGCTGAAAAGGAAACCTGCTAAAGGGAGGGTACTTAGGTTGGCCCTTGTTGCTCCTGTCCTTGAAGGGCAACCTTGGCAGGTTGGCTTCAGGTAAGATGGAAAACAGGCTCCTGGTGACATTTGTTCTTGTGAGTCAGTCTTTCTGGGTCACTGTTCACAG
>LOEQ01006689.1:32198-43021 GCA_001685075.1 Bramus lutescens | reverse complement strand
TGAGTACATGTGATAATTGTCTTTCTGTATCTGGGTTACCTCACTCAAAATGATGTTTTCTGCAAAATTCAAGATGTCATTATTTTTTCTGCTGTGTAGATTGCTGGGGATTTTTAACTCCATTTCCCATATTTGTCTGGCAAGCACGTTATAGATTAAGCCATCTCCTCAGTGCCTAGGTCCCTATTTGTTGTTTCTTGAGTCATGTTTTGTAAGGAGGTTGGGGTATGGGATATCTGGGTACACTGGAGTTTTTCTGTAGTTATTAAACAGAGAATAACTGGTCATGCAATGGCAGCAGCCAACTCGGCCTCCTCTTCCAACCTAGTAAAGATCAGCTAGGTGTCAACATTTTGCTGTTGTTGATGCCCAAACAGTTGTGCCTATTGCTTGGCCTCCTTGACTAATGGCCAAGGTGGAAGTTGCATATAACTTGTAACAGACAACAATTGCCAGGCCCTTTTCTGTTTTCAAAATGGACCAACTGTCTCTGAAAAAGATTACTATAGACACAGGGCATGGTGGCACATGCCTTTAATCCCAACACTCAAGAGGCAGAGGCAGGCCAGCCTGGTCTTCAGAGGGAGTTCCAGGACAGCCTGAAACCATGTCTTGAACCCTGCCCCTACCCCCCACAAAAAAGAGATTACTATAGAAAGTAGACAAGAAAAAACTAGTAAAGGTGGTCTAGATTTATTTTCTTGAATTTGTTTTGACATCTGTGTGGTATTTGTGTGCCAGATGTCTGTGAGTATGTGTATGAGACAGCACATATGAAAGAATAAAGAGGGTAAGGAGTGATTGGGGATTTGAATGTCATATGCTGGCCCATAAAATTTATGGTAGACATGGAAATAGAAGAGAAAAATTCACCGTGGGGCTGGTGATGTGTCAGTGTTTAAGTGGACTTGCTACTAAGGGTTGAAGACCTGAGTCCAGTCCCTGGAATCTACATAAAGGAAAGCAACGATGAAGGACCCTGGTGGGTGGTGAAAAATGGTCCCTCAAACAAGATGGAAGGTGAATATTGATCTCCATGCATGCATGAGTATTGACACTCCATGCATGCGTGAGTATTGACTTCCATGTATGCATGAGTACTGACCTCCATGTGTGCATGAGTACTGACCTCCATGCATATGTGAGTACTAACACTCCATGCACACATGAGTACTGACCTCCATGCGTGTGTGAGTACTAACACTCCATGCACACATGAGTACTGACACTCCATGTGTGCACGAGTACTGACACTCCATGCATGCATGAGTACTAACTCCATGCATGCACCACTTCACAAGCATGTGCACCACCCCCACCCCCGTACTTTCTTGTTCACAGGCATGCCACACACACAAAGGTTTTTAAATTTGTTCATTTGGAGAATAAAATGTGCATAATTATGTGAAATTCTGGTTTAGAAGCCGGTTAGCAACAAATACCTATTTATTTCTGTTTGTATTCAAATTATAATTATTGTAAATAATGTGATATTCATTATATAAGTAATGATAATAACTATTATGTAATAAATTTAATTACATTATTACCTCCCTAAGATAAAGAAGTCCAATTTACAACGTATTTTCCCACAAAGGGTTTGGTGTTTTGTTTTTATCACCTTCCAAATAAAGTTTTTTTTTCAAAATCGATTGTTTGTCGCTGCTGTTCACTTTAAGAGGTGCTGATTTTGATTCACATATACCCATTTTCTAAGTATTACATAGTAACATATTTCAATACCTCTTTGAAACTGTCTCATTAGAAGAAAATATCCTCATGCTTCTCCCGTATCCTAAGACTTTCCTTGTCACCTTTCAATACATCACGTGTCAGTAATATTTTAGCTAAGCCTGTTCTCCTCACCACCAATATCTTAGCTTTAGATTTTCCCATTTCCCAGGCATTGTTTTCTACAATAAAGTCAAAATAACAATAGACGACTGTATTAGTAAGGGTTCTCTAGAGTCTCAGAACTTATGGAATGAATCTCTTTCCATATAAAGGGGATTTGTTGGAACGACTTACAGGCTGCAGTCCAGCTAATCCAACAATGGCTGGCTGTGAACAGAAAGCCCAAGAATCTAGCGGTCGCTCAGTCCACAAGGCTGGGTGTCTCAGGTGGCCTGCTGTGTCTGCTACAGTCCCTAAGAAGTAGGCTCTAATTCTAGTGAAAGGATGGACTTGCAAGCAAGGAGAGAACAAGCAGACAAAGGGCAAAAGCTTCCTTCTTCTCTGCCCTTATGTAGGCTTCCAGCAAACGGTATGGCCCATGTTAAAGGTATGTCTTCCTGCCTGAAAATCCAAATTAAAGGTTTGTGTCTTCCAGCTTTCCGATCTGGATCAAAGAAGTATGTCTTCCCACCTCACATGTCTGGACTAGAAGTAGATGCACCCACTTCAAACCAAATGGAAAATCTCTCACAGGCATGCCCTCTACTTCTGGATTGTAGTTTATTCCAGATGTAGTCAAGCTGATAACCAAGAATAGCTGTCACAGCCCCAGAGTAAAGTTTAAGTATTTGGATCTGTTTCTAAGTTCTACACCATACCTGGCATTTATAGCTTAGTTGATGGTAAGAGGACAGATGCAATATAAACAGCACACTTGGATGATCAGTTGAGCCAGGAAGAGCAAGAGATGGTCAAATCATGATCTAGTTAATATTATCATTTAATTTAACATATTTAATTATACCAGCAAAATACTTGAAGTGATGGCTAATTTATGTCTTCTTAACTAGTTCAAGCTTATTTTACCAAATAGCTGGTAAAACATCATTTTTGTATATGTATGACTATGAAGGAGTTTGTCTTAGGGTTTTTATTGCTGTGAAGAGATACCATTACCAAAGTAACTCTTATAAGGGAAACATTTAATTGAGGAGCTCACTTACAGTTTCACAGGTTTATTCCATTATCATCATGCTGGGGGACATGGCAGTGTGCTGGTAGATGTGCTGTTGGAGGGGCTGAGAGTCCTATGCATTGCAAACAACAGGAAGTTGACTGCCTCACTGGGTGGTATCCTGAACATGGGAAACCTCAGAGCTCACTCGAGCAGTGACATACTTCCTCCACGAAAGCCACACCCTCTCCAACAAAGCCACACCTCCTAATAGCACCACTCCCTATGTGATTATGGGAGCCATTTCATTCAAACTACCACAGAGTTTCTGGGAGAGATTAGTCTCTGAATTTGTAGACTGAGTGAAGATTTCCCTATCCCCAATGTAGTAGGGTGCCACCACGCTCTCGTTTTAGAATGGGCTTTTATCTTCATCGCTCAAAAGCATCACAGCTCCTGATTCTAGGGCCTTCATTCTCTGACACTTGCCACACCCTACCACTCCCAGCAGCCCCTCCCTGATCCTTAGATCTGGACTTCGCTCTTGGTAAACTACCCAGTGCTGTTGTCTGCAGCCTGCGCACAGCATGTCTTGGCCCTTTTTAACTTCTAAAATCATGGCAGCTGTCTATTTCTCTAGTATGTCTATGCATATCTTGGAGGCTCTCTCTCTCTCCAGAACCTTAAGTGAAACACCTGGCTTCTGAGTGTCACGATCCCTTAGGTCCTGAACATGTAAGCATGGAAGCACTCTGCAGGTCAAGAACATGTAAGCAGGGGAGCACTCTGCAGGTTGTGAATGTGTAAGCAGGGGAGCACTCTGGAGGTCATGTAAGCCGAGAGACTTTGAGAGATCTGGATTAACATCTGCCAGAAAAGTAGAGGAAGGAAAAAAAAAAATCTCTAAGCTTTTTAAAAAGTCACTTTGCTTGTGCTTCTTTGGTGAACTTTCATATTCTGGAACATTGGTATATTAATAGCCTCCATTACTTTAGAAGTTCACTCTGTATGAAATTTTCAGAGAATAAATAAAAGAAAAACTTAAAAGTTTTCAGTTAGTGCTTCATCTGGGGCAATAGGATCCTCAGGAGTCACATTAGATAAAGCCTGGGGTAGGTGAGTTTAAAACAGAAACGTGCCTTCCAGGTTCTTATTTTCTGCAGCCCAGCAATGATCTGTCTTGGGTTGCACCCCTGTGAATAGACTTGAGGGAGAAAATAGGCTGAGGGGTGAGGTAAGTGAGTGAGCAGGGCAGGCGGTGAAAGAGAAGAAAGAAAATGGTTGCAGCTGACCTTTGCCGTCTGGAATTGCTATACTTTCCTTAACCTTGCCGTTGTTGTCACAAAACAGCGTGGACACGCGTGTGGGCATGCTTGGATTAGCTGCCTGAGGTGGTGTTGATCAGAAGGTGTCTGGGTTGGTGAGTGACATGTGACTGCAGACAGAATCTAAAATTGGAAACTTCTCTCTCTCTGCAAGCGATGTCAGATATAACACACACACTTCAATTCACCCATCCATCCCTCCCCCTGCACATTACGCACCCCTCCCCGAGGAGTCTGCCAAAGCATTTTTTGCCCAGAACAAGGAAGAAATGGGCCTCAGAGGTTATTTTAAGATTCCGTCTCTGAGGAGGTACAAAACTACTTAAAATTTCTATTTAAGTTCAAGAACTAAGTGACTTTTGTTTCTAGTCATTTGCGAGGATTATACCTGATAAATGGGATAATCAGTGAGGGTGGGTAAAGGGGAAGCATGAAGGTCCCCTCTGGTCCACCTGACCACTCTGTAGTTATACCTCACTTTGGCTCTGACACCCCAAGGGGCTCAATGGAGAAGTCACTACGTAGCGTAATTTCTAGATTACTGTAATAGTAAGTACAGTGTTTGTAGCAAACAGAACAAGTAATACCACACACCCCAGACAGTAATAAGAAATAAACTGAATGCTATATAGGAAAATGCTTCTTATCATAAAGGGCTGAGCAAGCGTTCATTATAATTATTGCCTTCTATAGCAAGAAATTACAGGTTTATCACAATTTAGTCTTTAAGCACGAAAACGACATAGCTATGAAAACGTTATGAAATTCTAGTCTCAGTCATGATTTCATAGTTCTGTTACTTTTAATTTCCTTTGTGTTTCTTCTCCCTCAGTTTTGTGGGAACCCGCTGCTCAAACATCGGTGCCCTTGGCAGGGATTGCTTTATTTTTCTACGAACTGGGGTTTATGATACCTTCAAATCGCCTCTAAAGTGACTTGATGCTATGATCATGTTGTTTTTGAAACATTTCCCATATCAAGGACTCCCATCCTAGTCCTCTACGGCTGCTTTGAAACTGAATATTTTATCGAAAATATTTGGGGGGACAACTGAGCAGTAAGGATACTTCTGAAATTGGCCTGGTATCTGAGTTGGTGTCCGATATTCAAGCAAAGCTCTGCCTGTGGGAACTGGCTCTTCTCAGCCGCTGCACTGTTATTGTACACAGTGAACATGATGACCCTGAACATTCAAAAGCTCCTCTCAGAGCCGCCTCTGTGGACCCACCGCCTTGTTTTCCTAGCTAAAGTGTCTGAGATTCTTTTCTTTGGTTCTATATGAAACATGAGATTTCCAAACAGTCAACCTCCAAGTCTTCAAATCTGTTCTCACACCCTGTACATCTTCATTCCACAACACGTTGTGTCCTATGTGGTGAGTCTTAAAACTTGGCAGATGTCTTGAGAGTTTCGTCTAACTGCAGAAATAAAGGGAACACACCAAGAGACCCACAAGAGACCCCTAGATCTAGATAGCTATGTATTTAAACTGTCTGTGTCCACTGGACACTGAGTGCTGTTCCCTTAAGGAAAAGTCACACTCTGTTTTACATTAGCAAACAGAACTTGTCTCAGTGGCTATCATCAGGTCAGTGATGACCAGGAACTATTCGTTGGGCTCTCTTCTACATAATACCTTGGGGTTTAGGCTCCTCCCATCTTGTGAAGCCACCTCTGACCATGTGATTTTTAAAGTTGCTGTGACCAGAGAGGGATGAAGATGTCCCCAGCTCTGAAATGCCTCAACATGGAAGAGGCATGTGTTACACAAATCATTTCCACAAGGCATTAATCAAAATGAACCTTAGTCAATTGTTAGTTGCCTGGAAATAGAGGGGAAGACCGGCAGAGTAGAGCCATCGCTGCTTGTAGATGCCCTGCTGCCAATTAAGTCTGATTCCCAGTTTTGAAATGGGATCATGTTCCTGCTACACGGAAGAAAGACAGAGACAATGGCTTCCTTCTGTTGCCTCCAGGTTTCTTGTATTCAACATGGACGTCCTGAAGATGAGGCTTTCAATACTTAGAGATTCACGCTGCTAGGCAGCTCTTCAGCCTTCAACTTTGTTCCTCAGATGAAATTCAGTTCTGGAATCAAACTGATTCCTTCAAACAGCAGTGTTTGTGGTACAAATACAGACTTGGACATTCAAGAACTGTGTTTACCCTGGTTAAAATTCACCATCTTTGGTTTGGCTTTTACCAAATTAGCCTGAAATCGCCATTAGTTAATTATTTTTCTTCGTAGGTTAACTTTCTTTGAGATGTCCCCTGCACCATGTGAGCAACTGAAGGAAAGGGACAGGCACAGCTGGAGCAGTGGTTCTCAACCTTCCTAATGCTGCGACCCTTTCATACCCTCTCGTACATGTTGTGGGGACGGCCAATCATAAAATTATTTTCATTGCTACTTCATAACTGTAATGCTGCTACTGTTATAAATCGAATGCAAATATCTGTGTTTTCTAGTGGTCTTAGGTGACGCCTGTGAAAGGGTCATTTAAGCTTCATAATGGGTTGCGACCCACAGGTTGAGAACCTCTGACTTAGAGGGCGGGGCCAGCTCTTCCTCACTCTTCTGGCTGCTTATGTAACCTTGGGTACCCGCAGCCTAAACTAGTTCAGTTTCCTCCCAACCCTCCGGGCTGTCGTTCACTCTCCTACTGTGAGTCCTCTAACAATTTACAGGGCGTTTGTCACTTAGTGCTGTGACGTGGGACTCCCGAGGGCCTAAGCTCTTCCTTTAGAGTGACAACGACATATCTTACTCATTTCTCTGCTCTTGTCCTGGCCTGAAGCAGTGTACTGTCATCGGGTACTCCACAGTTGCTCTCTGCGATGTGCCAGAACACAATTGAAAGGAGGGGAGAGACAAGAAAACCGTAGGGGGTCATAGTGTGCCATGAGGCTGGGTGGCAGACATGGGCATTTCTTATAACATTCTCTCTGCTTTTATGTGTTGGTTTGAAACGATTTATAAAACTTTTCATAAAATCAAATAATTCAGTGTTTCATTTAAAAAAAAAAAGAAGCTTCAGTGAAACAGTTGCTGAGCAGAACACTGCATTCTAATAGGCTGAACTCCCCACAGTGAAACTATAAATCAGTCCACCAATATTTTTGGCTCCCAGCTTGTAGTATTTTGGGGGGCCGTGAGTTCTGTGGGGTTCCAGTCACTCAACACTCAGTATTCTCAGGTTAGTGAAGTCTCTGGTTCCGAGGCTTTGTAACCTTGTCCTTCCTTCTTACAAAGTTCCATTTCCTTTATCCAAAGCAGGATGCTTTTCTAACACAACTTCTGTAGATCTCCATGGAATAGTATTTCTGTTTGGTTTCAACAACTGGAAGCATAACCGGAGGCATGACCAAGGATAGTCTAACCCTCTTTGTTTTCTACACCCTCCTTATATGTGAAATCACTTGTAAACTAAGCTTTTTACTTTAATACAGTTTCTTCTTCATGGGGGTGAAGGTAGTCCTCATATACTTTGTACCTAATACACCCTGTTATTAATATCTTAACATTGGTATAGTACGCAGGACTAACGAATCCAATGGGTACTTACTATTAAATCAAGTCTGTATTTCATTCAGGTTTTCTTAATTTTACACAGCACCTCATCCAGGTCCACCCATTGCATTTGCTGGTTGGGGGAGTGGAGGAAACCGTGAGCCAGTGAAGCTCTGAGTGAATGTGCGCTGTCGACACGGGCATGTTCATGTCAGGAGCCCCAGAGCCTCAGACCTATGGAAGAGTGGCAAAGCCTCCTGCTTCTGCCTAGTGGCGTGTGTGTGTGTGTGTGTGTGTGTGTTTCACAAGGAAATAGCAAAGCCAAGCCTTCTTCTGCTCCATGTGTGGCTATTGGTAGTGTGTGTGAAGAAAATGCTCGCCGCAGCTTTCTATCTGCTGGGTATGTATAGCCTGAAGACCGCTCCCCTGCAGAGACGCTGCCCCTACTGAGATTAGCTAAACCTGTTTCCTTGATCCAGCTGTCCTTCAACAACCCTGCAGCCTCCCTTATCTGCAGGTAACAACCCGACAACATAACAAACAGCTGCCAGGGATGCTTTTTTCCAGCTAAGAGTTTGCACCACCTGATCCCAGCTTTTGTCCCCATATCTGTCTGTCTGCCTTTTTTTTTTCATTTCTAATTCTTTAGAGGCTGAACAAGGACTTGACAAGATGGTTGTGTGTGAAATAATTTTCTTAATGAAAAACTTAAGTGTGTTTCTCCCTTTCCTCCCTTCCATACAGCCCTCCCTATGGTCCTTCAATTTCCTGACCTCTTTTTTTCACTAATTGCTATTGCATACCTATATGTATTTGTATGTACATATATACTCCTAAATATAACCTGTTGGATCCATATACTCGTGTGTGTGTTTTCAGGACTAACTGGCACTGGACAAGCGATTTGTGTGCCCTTTCTTCCCTAGGGAGGACCACCTCTCCCACTCCCAGTTTTATTCCGTCGCCTGTAGTGCTTTGTATGGGGTTGAGACCTCGTGCGTGGGCTTTTCCCTGTAAAAGAACATTTTGTTTTTTATCCCTAAGCTACAATATCAACCCAGTGTTTTCTCTGAATATTCATACATAGCACCCCACAGAAAATAAATAAATAATAAGTAAATAAAAAATTGAAGATCCAAACCACAGCACCCTGGAAAGTCACATTGCTGCTGTCTGACTAAGAGCCAGGACTGGGATGTAGGCCAGATCCAAGAAAGCTGAGGATGCAGGGAGCGAGTGCAGCTCACTGGTACTCAGAGACCTACTTGGCTTAAGCACCGGTTGAAAAATCTTGTGAGGCCTTTGAGGCCAAGTCAGCTCCTAGTATGCCAGCCACACTGTCTTCACCTTGAGGTCCTGATCCTGCTTCCACTCTTTCCACCTAGTTGACCAGACCCTGCTCCAGCAGAGGTAATCCTGGGCCAAGCCCTGGGGTGGCCATGGGAAGGACTGGGCTAATAAGGCAGGCTGCAGCAGTTACTTACTAAAGCTCTGTTGATATGCACCAGAGGGCTGCTGACTCCAGAAGAGGAGGGGCCGTGGAAAGAGAGCTGAGGACCTGAAGGCCACTGCAGGAGGAAAGAGGAACCACCAAAGAGAACAGTAGTTACTTGGGCTGAAAACTCAAAACCAAGCCACACTGGGCCTGAAATCCTGCTGGGGATGGAAATCTTGCAAGGGTGGAAAACCCAACCTAGCATATGTATGGGTTTTTCTTAAAAAGATTTACCTGTATCTGGGACTTTGAGAGGCCAAGCAGGATCCACTAAGAACATGCTTACATTGTATTTTGTTTTGTATTCTTCTTTGTTCAACTGGTCAGCCTACTTGGTGAGTTTGTGATGCTCCAAACAGGGACTCCCAAAGACATTCCCAAACTAATTCCCCAAACTGGATATACGTTATTTAGAAAGGGCACTTGGACAATATGACTTAGTTAAGGATTTTAATATGGGAGATGATAATAGAGTACCCGTATTAGCCCAAGTTCACCCTAAAAGTATTTATAAGAGGGGCAGGAAAACCAAAGGTTGGGAAAAGGCAATGTTATTACAGAAGTAGAGAAAGAGAGAGACCGAGGACACTACACAGCTGGCCCTGAAAATAGAATCAAACCGTAAACCATAAGAATCCTCTCCCTCCAAAGGCTTGTGCAAGGAGGCACTCCTCCCTGAGAAGGCAGCACTCCTCCCTGAGAAGGCAGCACTCCTCCCTGAGAAGGCAGCCACCCTTTGATCTCAGCCCAGGGAAAGCCAGGGCAAACTGCTGACACACAAAGCTGCAAGTTGTTCGTCCCAAGATTCTTCAAGCCACAGAGTTGGTGGTAATTTGTTTGGAAGAGAGAACTACCATACGCCTATTTGTAAGGTAGAGACGAAGCCAGAGATACACAGACTCCTTCAAGCTACAACTCAACTCCTAATGATCTCAGCACATCGCTGGATTAAAACATGACCTGCCAAGCAGAAGGAAAAGCAAATCATCTGGAGGTTTTACTGGGCAGTATCCCATATAAACTAAATCGTGAGACAGACCATATCATGGAAAAAATCCCAGAGGACCAATTGGGGATTGTTGATCCAGACTCTAGAATTAGCGAAAACTACACAGCTATGATTCATATGATTCGAAGAGCCTGCTTAGCATGATAGAGATTTTTGAAATTAAGAATTGCCTAGCAAATTGAAATCTTGCAAGAAAAAAACATTTTTAAGTTGAAAAGCGAGTAAATAAATAAACAAAATTTTAAAAACCTAACATTATAAACTCAATAGACGGGTTTGTTAACAACTTATACATGATAGAAGAGGGGATTTATATAATCTAAGACAGACAACAAAACACATCTAAACTGAACCTGAAAGGGCAAAAATAAGGAAAATAAAAAGGTTTGGAAGCATGTGCTACACTAGTGGTTATTGCTTTAAAAACATATGATGAAGACACAGCCCAGTGACAGCACTTGCTCGGTGTGCAGGAAGACCTAAATTTGAGCCCTAGCATTGAAAAAATATCTGCAATTTATAGAGTAGGGATTCCATTAAGGAGGGGACAGAGAGCTGGACGGGGAGAGCATTTTCTAAATTGGTGGGAAACACTGAGCCAGAGGCTTGAGGGGCTCAGCAAATCAGAGCAGCAC
>LOEQ01006689.1:19675-32193 GCA_001685075.1 Bramus lutescens | reverse complement strand
CGAATATTCTAAGACACTGTTGAAGATGAGGAAGGAGAACACAAGCCCCGATGTGAATATTCTAAGACACAGTTGAAGATAAGGAAGGAGAATTAGAGAAACGAAAGTTGACATCCTCGCTTTTCACAGAAAAGGCCAATCTCATAAAGATGTCAAGTATCCCCAAGCTAATTCATATGTTTAATATATAAAAAATAGTAAACTGTTTTTCAAACCTTGAAAAAATTGAAATTTACTTGAAAGAATAAGCAAGTAGCAAAAGAAAGAAAAACTGATTAAAAAATGGTTAGGTGAACCTAAGTCTAGCAAGCACACACATAAGAATATACATACATACATACATACATACATACATACATACATACATANCGAATATTCTAAGACACTGTTGAAGATGAGGAAGGAGAACACAAGCCCCGATGTGAATATTCTAAGACACAGTTGAAGATAAGGAAGGAGAATTAGAGAAACGAAAGTTGACATCCTCGCTTTTCACAGAAAAGGCCAATCTCATAAAGATGTCAAGTATCCCCAAGCTAATTCATATGTTTAATATATAAAAAATAGTAAACTGTTTTTCAAACCTTGAAAAAATTGAAATTTACTTGAAAGAATAAGCAAGTAGCAAAAGAAAGAAAAACTGATTAAAAAATGGTTAGGTGAACCTAAGTCTAGCAAGCACACACATAAGAATATACATACATACATACATACATACATACATACATACATACATACATACATACATACATACATACATACATACATACATATTTAGGAGAACACTGTATTAGCCTGGCATGGTGTCACAGACCTGCAATCCTAATGCCCATGAGGCTGAAGCAAATCAAGAGGATCAAGAGTTTGAGGGCGGCCTAGGCTATATGGTGAGTTCCAGGTCAGTCTCAGCTTCAGAGCCAGGCATTGCTCACAAAACCCAAAACAAATAAAACAGAAAGAAAAAAAGAACATAATGTTAACATGAAAATAGAAAAAGACTGAACAAAATAGAAAACTCAGAAATAAATTTCCTGCATAAAAGGTTCAGAGCCTGATTGGCAGCTTCAGATCTGGGGGGGTGGGGGTGATGGTGGAGAGGAGGGAGCGATGACACTGGGCTTTTTACAGCAAAGCCATATGTGAAAAGTAAAGATGGAGCCTCATCCCAAACCACAGGGCTCATCTAAAATCAGCCAGGGGTTTAAATGCAAGGAAATGTCATATAAATTGTAGAAAAGATCATAAGCAGATTATTCTGTAACCTGGAATGACACAATTTTTTTTTTACAAATTATAGCTTAAAATCTAGAAGCAATAGGAAGGAAAAGACATAATTTAGTATATGGTATACATATAAGTCTGTGTGCTGGTATGGTAGGTGTTATGTGTGTGTGTTGTACACCCCCATGTCCCCCATGTGTGTACTGTATATGTGTGAATAGTGCTGAGGATGCCCCTGCAGTATAACTAGGCAAGCATTCTACTCTCAACCTGCACCACAGCCTTGTAAGTTATTCTCAAATTAAAAGAGTGTTTAACTTCACTCAATAAGAAAAGCAATTAAAACTACAATGAAATCTAATTCTGGCAAATGGTTGGCAAAAAAAAAAATCTGAATGTGTGACAACATACTCCCTTGACAAGGCTGAAGGAAGACACACACATATTATCATGTGGATGCAAAATGGTGAAAACCCGTGGAGGATGATCATACTCTTAGATTTTATGAGAAACGTGTTCCTAAGATTGCTGGCAAAAGCGTATAGGCACTAGGCTGTTGGTTGCAGCATTCACGTAATAACACATGGCTAAACCTGTATGTCTACCAGAGGCTGAGTTACCAAAGGCAACTCTACAAAGGCTGGCCCTGCTAAACTTCACCGACCAATGACAAGGACATAAAAGGAGTTTGTTAGCTACAGAACACACACCTCCCGGGAAGGCAATGGAAAGCCCCCAGAATCTTCTGTGGGGTTCTCACAAAGTACCAATCCTTGGTCAGGTTGAATCCTGCTTTACAGGAAATGCATGATATAGAAAGGGTTAAAAGCATAGAGTGCAAATAGCAAAATCCTGAGTACAGGAAGGACATAGGACGCTTTGTAAACCAAATCACCCAATTAATTTATTTCTCTAACAAATACGTTTCAGAGAGAGAGAGAGAGAGAGAGAGAGAGAGACTATGGTGATATTTTGATTGTGCTTTAACAAATAAAGCTTGCCTGAAGATTAGAGTTCAGAGATAGCCACACCAGTTAGCCATAGAGGCCTGGCAATGGTGGCTCACACCTTTAATCCCAGCACTTGAGAGGCAGAGGTAGAAGTATCTCTGTGAGTTCAAGGCCACCCTGGGCTATAGGAGATTGAAGTGATTAGGTCCTGTCCCACCGAGTGATTGATATCCTTCTCACCATTGTCTTCCACCATTGTCTTCTGTTCTGACGAAGTCTGACTGGACTGGTAGGCTGAGGCTGTTTGGTGACTTCCTTTTGTTATGTAGCCTCCAGGTCTCTCCACTTGTGGCTTGCCACCCCCATAGACTCATAGACTCACACTTCCCCTCAGACAGGGCTGTCTGTGTGGCTTTCGGGTGTTTGCAGTGTTAGTGGCTCCACTTCCCTAGTGAGGTATCTAACCCTGGACAAAGAAGAAGCCTTCCTAAGAAACCTGGGCAAAGATGCTCCTAGCTCGTGAGGACAACAGGTGTGGAGAAGACACAAGGATGCAGTGACATGCATTTCAGAGGTGCTCCGCGTGCCCGAACCGTCAACTGCATTCCGGTGTGAGTGACAAACCAAAGCCTTCTTTGCTGGGCAGCAGGTGATGAAAGCACGAACTCAGTCCCTTTCCACATCCGGCTAATAAGGCGCTGGAAGAGGCTTTTAAACTCCAGAATCTCCCACACTACACAGGTGGGGGGAATCACAACAAAACACATAGTGAATTTTAGGCGGGTGTGGGCCCCTCATTTCCGTTCATTTGTTTTCTACCACATTGCCCTTCAACTTTAAGAACAGATTACTAAGAAAGTAGGTTTTAAAAATTCTTTTTGATCTTATCAGCTCCTAAATTTATAAAGAAGACACATTTTGCAATGTCACACACACACACATACACAAATTTCAGAACTAAAGGAGGGAGTCAATAGCAATTAGCTCATCCACGGCGATAATCGTGACAATGCCTACACAATGTCATTCCTGTTAATGAATTCAAAATAATGGCACCAAATTCAAGAGGCTCCTGGCTTTCAGTCATTTACGTCTTGTTGGTTATTGTTTTCTTTGTCTTCACCATGACAACTATGAGTACATGAGCTCAAACACAGGAGAACTATGGGAGTTTTTGAAGAGAGCCTTTTCATAGCTATAATACCGCTCCATCAGGAATTAACTGAAGATGCTTCCTGAGGACTACTTGAAATTGCCTAACAGACATGACAGTGAAGACACATGTGGTACATGATGGCAGTATTTGCCCTTTGACCATAAGAATGAGATGCCTTTGATCTCTTGGCATTACTCAGTTAGTGAGGTCAGCAGGTGATCAATCACTGGAACCCCGGAACAGCACAGCGGAAGGACTGAGAATGCATAGCGCTCGCGTTCATCATTGGCTTGATTTCAGACTCCCTGAGCCATCGATGCTGACAGCTTTTGCTGTCCTTTTCTCCTTTGAAGTAGTTCGCTGCTGTTCAGATAACTACCACACATTTTGACAAGAATGAAAAAGCAAACTCATGTAATTTTATCCCAAAACTCAACAAGCGATGCTCTTCACACTTAGAGATGGGATCAAGGACAAGAAAGCTTACCTACCAACTTTTGATACAAAAGATGTTCGTTCTTAGAATTTCATCTCATGTTCTCCCCAGCTCATTTTTATATGACAAGTTCTTAACACTCCTTTCATCAAGTGTTTCCACACAAACGCTTTAGAAAAAGCTTCCAGCTTGCAGGAAATGAGTTGAGACTACATTAGTCTTAGAAAGGAAAGTGATCCTCAGAATGAAGAGGTGGTTATGAGAAGCTTTTGGTCTCTAGCCAGATGAAAATTGGCTGGCCATTTTTAAACACTCCATGAATGTATCTGTCATCTAGTCTCTGAAAAATCATCTTCCAATAGGAAGATGCGGCCCGGAGAACTCACAGTTGAATTGGCCACTATTTGAGGGAGAACACTCTTCATATCATATTTCTTAGCACACATCTAGGTGTCATTAGTACTTGATGGCTCTGACACGTGTTAGTTAGCTAATTATTAACATGTGAACTAGCTCAGGCATTAATTAGTGGGTAAGTAAATAGCATCCTGTGGTGGTTTGAAAGTAAATGGTCCCTAAAGGAAGTAGAACTACTAGGAGGCGTGGCCTTGTTGGAGGAAGTGTGTCACTGTGGGGGTGGGCTTTGAGATCTCTTATGTTCAAGTTTCCTTTAGTGTGACTGTCAGTTGACTTCCTGTTGTCTGCAAGATGTAGGACTCTCAGGTATTCCTCCAGCACCACATCTGCCAGCATGCTGCCATGCTCCCTGCCATGATGACAATGGACTGAGACTCTGAAACTACATGTGAACCCCCTTAGTTAAATGTTTCTCTTTTAAGAGTTGTCATGGTCATGGTGTCTCTTCATAGTAATAGAACACATCCTAAATCAGATACCCTAATTTTCAAGTAATTTGGAAAAAATAACATACTAAACATACATACATCTAATCAATCATTTGAATTTAACATATGTCAATATCTTATGATATTTTCAAATGATATAAAACATTACAAAAAATAGTGCCACATGTGACATTCCCCTCATCCTCAACCATCGTCTTTCTAAGAGCTATTACTAGACTTTTTTCTTTCATAAGCACCAATATTTAGGGAATATCAAAAAATAGAATTGTTAAGGGATTATCTGTTGACTATAATTATAATAGTTGGAACACTTTCTAGGTTGTGGGGACAGACTGATTCAAATCACAGAGCTCACACATGTGCTCAGAATATGACTTCAATAAAACATGGTATATATACAACAGAGGTCTCTGGAGATAATTCAGTGGGTGAGAGTGTTTGCTCTGCAAGCATTAGGACCCAAGTTCAAATCCAGGGACCCCCTGTAAAAAGCCAAGCATGACTGTTCATGCCTGTAATTCCAGCATTGGAGGGTAGAAATAGGCAGATCCCAAGAGCTCTCTGGCCAGCCACTTTAGCCTAAATAACGAGCTTGTTTCAAAACATTAAAGTGAAGAGCAATAAAGGGAGACATTGATGTCTTGTTCTGGCCTCTGTATCATCCTGTGCATACATCACACACCAACACAACACACAGAGGTATACACATGCATATTTAAGCACACATACCTCCAACATACATATACACACACAAACAGACACACACACACACACACACACAAACCACTTGTAAGGTTATAGATTGAATTTCATGCAAGGTAAAGAGAAAGAGATAGAAATAGAAATATTTTCAGACCAATGAGCTTGAGTTTCCATCCAAGGTCTATGATAAGGACAAAGAAGACACTAAGCATTGTACAAATGAACTTGAAAATGTATCTTACAAAGCATTTGTACACTTTTCAGACAGCATTTAAGAAACCGTCCTTCGGGACACTGAAATGCCATTTCCTGATTCCTCAACTCAGAGCATTTATATACCACTCATTCACATTTAAAGCTTCATGACTTTGTCTTTTGTCACAATTATAATTAATGTACCTTGTGAATTGATTTATTTGAGTCTTTTAAGTGGGGTCTTGATATATTGGGCTTTTGAACTTCTGTGTTCAAGTGAGCCTTTCACCATAGTGCTCAAGAAAACAGGGACGGCAGACATATGTCACTGTCTGGCAGAATTAGTTGTTTAAAGTTGACCTCCTGGTTTGCTCTAACTCCACATTGCTGAGAATCACATTGGTTATAAGCAATATTATATTACCAGCATTTAACATAACTAATACTTGACAAAAAGAAAGAAAATGAAAGAAGTAGTGAAAGAAATGGGAAGGAAAGAGGTAAACAGGCAGAGATGGATAAGGAAGGAAGAGAGGGTCCTTCCTTCCTTCCTTCCTTCCTTCCTTCCTAG
Source organism: Bramus lutescens (assembly GCA_001685075.1). Lineage (NCBI taxonomy): Eukaryota > Metazoa > Chordata > Mammalia > Rodentia > Cricetidae > Bramus > Bramus lutescens. Next base: position 26,096 of record LOEQ01006689.1, on the reverse strand, counting down.
GAAGGAAGGAAGGAAGGCAGGCCCCATGTCAGGATATTAAATGCTTCATTCCTGAATAGCACATTCTTGTTATTTCATCTAAGCTTCCCATTCTGGCTGGACACCATTCTCACACAAGTTCTGCAACACAGACCTTCATCCTTAAAGACCTCACTTTAAGTTGCTAACTTCATGCTTCTTATGCTTCAGGGTGGTGCCTTCTGCTGTCCTTTCACGGCTATTTAATCACAAAGGCTCAAGAAAACAATTCTCTGTGAGTCTTATAATCATTCATAACATAGAAAGCAGAGGAATAAAACTGGGTTACTGAGGAATGAAAAGGTGAGGATTAGCGAGGCAAACGGTCATAAAAAGCTCAGATGGTTGGTGTATCTGCTGAATTTGAGCAAGCCGGCACCATCTGCCCTTCAGTGTCCTTATTCTCTCTGCAGAGGGTGGTGGTACACTTCAAAGATGGAAATGCCATTCACCACGAGGAAAATCTCCGCTCTGTATTGATCCAATAGCAAATTGCCCAGGGATGTTCTATTGCTTCTTCCTGAGCCAAGACAATGAGCTCTGGAGGAAGGAGAACATTTAGGGTCCTGGCATTACTACTTCTTCACTGAAGATCTGTGAAAAACTAAACTCTGATGTGGAAGTAATTGGAAGCTGACCTGATTCCTTTTCCCTTGGCATTTTAAATTTTTTTGTCTAAAAATATTAAAATAAATATGTCTCAATTATTCATTCACACTGCAAGTATTTTCTCAACAAATCTAGAGATATTGGAGATACTGGATGAGCAGTTCTGCTATCAAAAAACAGATTGAAATAATCAACTGACTATAGGGAAAGAATGCTGCTTAGCTGGGAGGAAGCATAGCATCCTCTCTAGACAGTCGTATTGGAGCTGAATAGTCAGAAATGTGGAGGGCTGCAGAGAAAAATATGTTTTGTTGAAGGAAAGACTGGATCATTCTGGTCCAAGGAATATTGTGTATAAAATCTGTGAGAGAGGACAGACAGCATCTGCAAGGTGATCTGGAAGACCTGACTCAGGAGGAAATGCTTGACAGCAGCGACCGGGGGATTCTCTAGGTGTGATGAGAAGTCACTAAAGGCAGTGGGCAGAAGTGATGCTTAGGATTTATACTCCCCTCCCACTCTGGCAGCTCTGTGGAAATGGTGGGAAAATTCTCAGACAAGAGGTAAGGGTCTGCTTATGCTACTGTGCCAATCACATAAGATGTGATAAGAACTTTGATAAGGATGTCCCTGAGAACAATTTGATGTGTGTTTGGAGGACAGAAGTGACAGAGGCACGTCTCCTGGATGGGACTGTACACACAGGTGATGGGAAGAGTCAAGATGCCGCTCAGGTTTCTGTTGGAAGAACTGGAGTGACATTTTTTGGGTTTAGTGAGAAATGAGTGAGCTCCTGGGAGAACATATGGGAATGTGAGACACAATTTAGGGGCAATAAACTTGATAGACAAGTCAGTTCCAGAAAGAACACATTCCTAGCACAACGGTATGGAGGCCACCCTGCCTATGACCTTCCTGCTTGGGTCCACAGGCAGCTGGAACTGGGGAATCCCATAAATATCAGCTGCCCTTTCAATGAAAACATCTAATAGTCTTTTTCAATGGCAAAGAACCTCTGAGTGAGGCAGGTAATCGAAAGAGAGAGAAAGAATCACTTTCCTCAGGCTGGCTCTTTTCATCTGCCTGAGAAGTGGTTTCCAGAATTACATGTGAGTGTAATCAAGGAAAACTCAAGTCTTTTAAAAGTCTCGTCTCCAGATGGGTGTTTCCCCCAAAGCCTCCACGGTCTGTCCTTTTCAATGTTAATTCTCAGTGTATTTTTTTCCAGTAACCACTTTAATATATAAATACCAAAGATCTTTATAACATAGGCATATGAAAAAGTACATACAATGTTGTTAGGTTTCTTCATTAGTGTAAAAATAAACAGCTAGAAGAAGGGAAAGGAAGAGGAGGGTTAACTGTATTTAAAGGTCTTTTTTAAAAATCTTGCCTGAAGAGTGGCTACTCTGATATATAATTAAATAAAACAATATAATACTATGCCGTGTCACATGACACAAAGATGGCAGCCATGAGAAGGGCCATCATAGCCATGGCAGGGTCTCTCTTTTTATCCTCAGCCACCTGTGGTCTAGCTGAGAACTTGGAGGATGGATGCCCCTGAGCTAAGTTTTCCTATGAGCTGGAAAAGTCCAAGTATTACATTTCTTTATCTGTTGCAGCTCCAGCACTTGGAATATTCTGTAAATGAAAACAAGTTGCAATCCTTATTCAGGTTTAGAAACTTGTTCAACATAATTTCTCTAGTGTCTAAAAACACAGAGTTTCATTTCTAAACCTAAGAAGTGCTCAGAACTTCCTGCCACTGATGTCTCTCCAAGTTTGTCCACAGGGACGATTAAATAATAATCCTAATTAAAACCTAATTATATTTCTGCCCGGAGCACTTTTAGATAGCCTTAACATTTGATCTTTTCAGTCTAATTTCACAGGTGGCAACAGATTAAAAGCAGGTTTTTAAACAAGATATGACTATTGCTTTTCCAATATGTGAGATTGTTGTCTCAGTCACTTTTGTGCTTACTGATGAGAGGAACAACCCTTTGAAGATGGTAATTGCACCCACATGTCCTTCTTCCTCAGTGGGGGGAAAATAGGCCACCCTTTGTAGTCAGTGCCTTTTTTCTACCTATGAACTTTAGCCCCTTCGAGTCAGGATCTTGAATTTCTTTGAATCTTTTCCTCTAAAATAACGTACCTTTTCAATTCTGCCAAAATCCTCTGGTTACCTGCTCCCAAGGACACTTGTCCTGAAGTTACCTCCATTGCCTTACGCTTTAAAGGGAGTTTCTCAAGCTATAGGGGACAGAAGCAGTAGCAGAGCTCTCTAAAATGCAGGATCTAGGCTGCCCCAGGGTGGGTCCAGGCTGCACCTGGGTGGGTCCATCACTCTGTCTTCCAAGAGTCTAAGATCTGCATTTTCAGCAAAGTATAGCACGTGAGATTTTGAGAAACTTAGCTGTACACAACTCATGTTCTGTTTTCAACCACCCAGATTTGCATTTTCCATGATGTTTTGTTTTTAGTGAATGAAATGGTTCCTAGAGTTCTGAACCACTTGCTAAATAGACATGGACATGTGGGAGGTGCTAACATTACTCTTTCCCATGCTTTTCTGGAGTATATGTGGGTCCTCCTCATATCAACGTGAGTCTTCCCTCACTTTCCAACATGGAAGAAAAGGATTAAAATCTTTCCAAAGGCAGAAGAGTCTTTTCAGGTGTGGTCACCCAGGATGCTGGGTCCTTCCCACAGTGACTTTGGGGACAGTTCTGATGCTCATGGCCCTCTAGCCATGCCCAACACATCTCAACATTCCATGCTTCTTCTGATACCCAGAGTTCAGTTTGTTTGTGTCATGCCCTCTGCCTTCTATGTCAGCAAAGGCAATTTTAGTGCACTCTAGGGTTTGCATTTCATTGCAAAGGGGAAGCCAGAATAGTTCAGCAGCTGCCCAGGGCACGTGCCGTGTTTCTAGAGATGGTGACCCTGAGTCATACAGTTTTGCAAAAACAAAAGGTTTGGTCAAATAGCAAACAAACTGGAGCCACATTACAAGCTGTTTTAGATTGAGCACTAAGTGTTGGTTGACTTTGTACGTATGTAGCAGTCCCTTTGAGAGGATGTATACAGCATACCAGGGTTCTTTCCTCCTTTGCCTTTCCCAGAAGTTGAGACACCACTCTGTAAGGTTATTCAAGGGCATTTGTTAAACCCCTGCTATGCACTGGGCATTAAAGGCACAGAGAGTAAGGAGAAATACTCTTGACTTCAACAAACCAACCCCAAGGATGAGGAACATCCTATTTGGAAGCACAGTGGGGTTGGGGAATGTGTGGGCTACGAAGAACTAGGTGGGTAGAAAAGAGATAGTGTTCCAAGTGGTACCCCAGAAAAGGAGGCACCAGAACTGAGGGTTTTTGTTTGTTTGTTTGTTTGGTTGGTTGGTTGGTTGGTTTGGTTTGTTGTTGACAGTGGTAGGGGTGTATATAATCCTTTGTATGAGTAGAGACTCACATGTGCCTTGTGGAGATCAGAGATTAATCTCAGGTGTTCATCCTCGCTTTCTTCCTTGTATGCAGAGTTTCTTTGTCACTGTTATATCATACATGTCAGATAAGTCAGCCTACAGGCTTCTAGGGATTCCCTGAACCTGCCTCTCATCTCACCACAGGAGGTGCTGGCATGGCAGACACACACTGCTATACCCGGCTGTACATACACTCTGGGGATTTGAACTCAGAGCCCCACGCTTGCATGGCAAGCTCATTTTTCACTAAGTCATCTCAGTGGTCTCTGGACTGAACTTTGAAGGACACATTGAGAGTATCCCAGAGGGTGATGTGCAGGAAATGCAGGGGCTGACATTGCAGGGAAACACTGTCCACATGGAGGCTAAAAAGAACAGGCTCTATTTAATGTGAAAATTAGTTTCCAAGACTAGAGAATAGAAGTCAAATTGACATCAAGTGATTATACAACAAATTCAGTCTGTCTTTTTTAGGATACGAAATAAAGGATAAGCAGGATAGAGTTTGACTTTATTCACTGGAGTCAACAAACATTTGTTGAAAACCAACTGTGTAGTAGGCATTGTGCCATTCTTGGCACTAAGAATATAATACCAAAGAAGACAGAAATGATCCTCAGCCACATAGAACCTAAATTCTAATGGACAAGAAATAATAAACAAGTGAACCACAAAATTAACAAAAGAGAATAATAAGTACACATTGTGATAAGCCCTAAGAGGGAAATTAAAACATGTATGTTAAAAGGGAGGTAGTTCCTTTCTAAAAATGCTCAAAAGGAATTTCTTATCATGACTCATGTCAATGATTCTAGAGGCTGTGAGGGGAATAATGGGAAGGAGGGGTAAAGAGGGGTCCCCCTTCTCTAGCTGTCATGCTGATCAGTGGTGAGAATGAGGGGTGAACCTGACCAGAGAGAGTCTGATGACTAGGGAGATGGGGCATTTTCTGAGTTTGAGTTGGGTGCAGCGTTCAGGACAGAGCCAGAGCTAGAGAGCTCCTGCTGGGGCCATGGGTAGACACCAGGCCTTCACTCTCTTCCCACTATATGTTGCAAACTCTGAAGAGTTGAAAGATCTAAAAAAATTTGGGCAACTACATTGTTTGCCATGAGTAAAATTCCTTCTATTTGAAATACTGAAGCTTTGTGTAATACCGACAGCCTTCAGTGAAGTTTAGCTGAGGGTAACTTTTGCCAGTTGGAACTGTCAGAGGCATGGCACATCAGTAACACGAACATTCCAAGTGGAAGGAAGGAAAATGAGACAGCAAGCAATTATACCCTGTTTTGGATTTTCCTTTTTGTCATTTATTTTCTAGGGAAACTGCAATGTTTTCTCTGAAAGATGGGCATATGACTCTATTCCAGGGAACTGGCAATACTCCTATTTATAAATAATAATTTTTTCATTAAGCAGGAGCTCTCATATTGAAGACTTGAAGGCCAAGGGTGAGCTATGTGTTTCATGCTTAACCTTGAGGAAGCCTGTACAGCTGTGTGGAAATGTGATTGACAAGTATATGATCTAACAGTGAAAGACTGGGAGAAACCCTGCAAGGCATGCACATTCACACTCCCCTTAACCTGCCTGTGCAGTACCCCTTCCTTCTAGGATGGACAGAATCCTTCCTGAAATAGGAATTATGATCCTGAAAGAGAATGGGCCAAGTGTCAAAGTTTGGGCAAGACAGGGTCAACACCCCTTGGGTTCGCTGCTCCAGTCTTCACAGGGTTCGGGGTTAAAGGGATAGGTGCGGCCAAGCAATGCACTGAGCTACTTTATAGCTCTCAAGAAGTATTGAAAGCAGATGAGTTTTTTTCCCCCTTGGTTTCTTCATCCTATGAATCAAGGCATTCAGATCCAAGCACAGGGGAAGAAAGATCCAACCCCTTATGAACATTGTCAGCTTTTGTGGTTTCTTCTAGGCACAACTGTACTGGTTCATCTCTGTCTACACCTCCATTCTTCCTAGATATGTCTCCTCCCCTACACAAATACACATACATACACATGTAGGTGGAGACTGCTCATTTTCTGGCTACCCAGACTTGAAAAATCACACAGAAACTGTATTAATTACAATGCTATTCGGCCAATGACTCAGGCATATTTCTAGCTAGCTCTTACATCTTGAATTAACCCATTTTTACTAATCTGTGTATTGCCACAAAGCTGTGGCTTACAGGAAAGATTCCGCATCCTTTTCCTTTGACAGCTACATGGCGTCTCCTTGACTCCACCTATTCTCTCTATATATCTCTTCCAGCCTGGCTATATTCTGCCCTGCCATAGGCCAAA
>LOEQ01006689.1:8320-19606 GCA_001685075.1 Bramus lutescens | reverse complement strand
ACACACACACACACACACACACACACACACACACACACTTGCAACTGTCTTTAACAGTACAAAAAGGAAAAACAAGACACGCCAAAGTGTTTGGGGTAGAGACAGGCAGATGAGAAAGGCTGTTGCAATCACCACACCTTAGTGCCATTTGTAACACGTTGTTCCTTCAAATTAGTAGCTTTCTCTGACAGAGGTTCTTTTGAAAGCTTCTCTATCAATGTCAAAATCAACAATAGAGGGTGGAGAAAAGGCTGCGTTTAGCAGGGCGGCATTTTAAATGTAGATTCACCCAAATGAAGTGCCAAGCTTGCCTTTTCAGTCTATCTTTGTAAGCCTTTGTTCTTACTCCGCTTTGAACTCTTTGGGTTGGTAGTTTTAATAAAAGTCCCATGGTAAGGTCTTCTTGTACATAGACATACAAAGTTTGAGGTTTGGGGCTTATTATATGGTGTGGAAAAAAAAAAAGAAAACAAACCAGAGAATGGAATTTACAAGTCAAAATCTGCCATGAAGCGGTTTGGAAATTTGGGGAATCAAATTAGCAATAAATCCCAAACCTTTCCCTTTTGACATTAGGTCACTCTGTCTTTCTGGCCCTCAAGTTTATTACCTGCAATAAAGAAAGGCAAAAAAACTGTCTAATAGCCAGGCACTGGACTGCGCGGACATGGTTTAGAGTTCAGAAGGTAAGCAATTACGATTCTAGTTTTACAAGAGAACCAAGTTTCCCCAGGTCGGTCCAATTTTTAAAACTGAGCTTCTCCACAATGTGTCATTTTCCAATAACTTAAGAAAAACCTACTTTTTAAATGTTTGTTTGTTTGCACTATAACCAACTCCAAAAACCACATTCACATGTATTTTATTACACAGGCGACCATGTTGGAGGCTTTGTACTCATCAGTTTCTGTGTTGAGCCAATTGACTTTATGGGAAAATGCACTAATGTGTCCCTTGACTGCCTTCTTTGTTTAATTCAAGAGCATCCAGGGATCGCCAGGGGAGCGTGTTCAAGAGCCATTTGCAGCCACTTACTTGGTGTATTAGTTATTCATGGCTACCTGAACAAATTATTGCAAACATTGGTAGCTTACAACAACATTATTATGCACCATCTCTAGGTCTGGTGTCAGACACAACTTTCTAGGGTTCTGCTCTCCCATTGGCTGCAGTCAAGGTAGGAACCATGGCTGTACTCACCTGGTGCTTCACTGGGGAAAGAACAACCCCTCAGTGTTCTCTCCTAGGCTACTGGCAAAATTGAGTTCCTCTGGGGCTTGTTGACTGATGGCGTCCCTCAGTTCCTTGCCAGGTGGATTTCTCCACAGAGCTACCGACGACATGGCTTCATGAGAGCAGATAAGCAAATGACACCAGAAAGTGGAGCGCTACCAAGACGGAAGTCACAAGCTCTTTCTTTTTTTAGGGTTTCTAGTGCTGTGAAGAGACAGTATGATCCCAGCAACTCTTACAAACGAAAACATTTCATTGAGGCTGGCTTACAATTCAGAGGTTTAGTCCGCTATCATCATGGTGGGAAGAACGGCAGCATGCAGGCAGACATGGTGCTGGAGACGGAGCTGCAAGTTCTACATTTGGATCCTCAGGGAGCAGTTCTGAAACCTCAAAGCCCATCTCCAGTGACACACTTCCTTCAACAAGGCCACACCTACTCCAACAAAGCCATACCTCCCAATAGTGCCACTCCCTATGAACTTATAGGGATCATTTTCATCCAAACCGCAGTCACCCTGAGACCAAACCTCAGAAATGATGTAACGTCCTCTGTTGTAGTTAGGGTTTCTATTGCTATGATAAAACATGAGCTAAAGCAACTTCAGAAGGAAAGGGTTCATTTCAGCATACAACTCTCAGGTCACACTCCATCACCAAGGGAAGACGGGGCAAGAATTTAAGGTAGAAACTTGGAGGCAGAAACTGAAGCAGAGGTCTTGAAGGAGTGTTGCTTACTGGCTTGTTCCTCATTGCTCAGCTTGCTTTTTATGCACCCTGGAACCACCTACCCAGGGATGCAACTGCTGCCAGTGAGCTAGGCATTCCTACATCAGTTATTAATCAGGAAAATGCACCACAGCTCCATTTACAAGCAAATCTTTCAAAGGCATTTCCTTAATCTAGAGGCCTTCTTTCCAAATGCCTCTAGCTTGGATTAGGTTGGCATAAAACAAACCAGGCATCCCTTCATCCACTTTCTATACAGTAGAAGCAAGTCTTTAGGTCCAGCCTGTATTCAAAGGTGATCACAAAGACATAAGAAGCAAGAATCACAAGGCCTTCAAGCCTGCTTACTACTATGCCTAGTATGCCTAGCATTGTTGGAGGCGGGGACCACAGTGGAGGAATTATCATTCTTAACTCCAAATGCAGAGTTCATACAAGTTAGTCATACGGTTTTTGTTCATCGAACCAGTAATAAAGTTTTATTCATGCCCACAGATTCACATTAACAAAATGTCTTCTGACTGTCTGTATCCATAAAATAGTTTATTGGATGGGAATGATGGGTGGACTATCTCTGTTTTCAAAAGGTGAGTGAAATTGTGTGGATCGCTACAGGTACCACTGAAAATCAGGGCATCTGTGTGGATTGCCAAAGGTACCACTGAAAGTCACCAAAATGGGCTTAAGTTGTGGTAAGGGTTTCTCCAGATTCAAGCTCATTTTCCTCATCTGTGAACAGTCAGACTAATCCCATCCTGAACATTCACAAGTTTGTTGGCAGAAGCAAATGATTCATGATGGAATAAGATGCTATTCATTTTAGATGGTTTTAATGTTTACCCAGCATGCAACTCCATCAATTTTTCCAGTTCCGAAGTTGTCCATTCAAAAGGAGAAAGAACACAGGTGGGACAAACTTCTAAAAAGAAGAGGTGACAGTGATTGGTGATGCCTGTCACCTGGTAGGCAGGGCTCCATTCTAAAGTGAGAACCTGTCGCCATGGGGGCGCTGTGTCCCAGGAGTTCACACTGTAGAACTGGAGGGACAGAAAGTCACTCAGAAGTGGGGCAAAGATGGTGCCTAAAATCAATCTGGTCATAAGCAATCTAATTGAAAGCAAAACAAAGGGTGGTGATAGAAGAAGCCAACAGCTTGGCTTCGCGTGACAAGGTGACTGATCTTAAAAAAGGAGTATGTGTTAAGTCCTTTTGTTCTCTGTGGATAGATGATTCCCTTTCATCACTAGCCAGTTTTGCAGCTATGTAAATGTTGATTTTTCTTTTTTTATTGACTCTATATCTGTTTTAACCAATACAAGACTTTGTACAAGCTAAGCCGTAGACAATTTTCTTTCTAAAACAGTAGCTGGGGTTGGCAAGATACCTCAGTGGGTACTGGCCCTAAGCCTGACAGGCAGAGTTTGATTCTCAGGACTACAAGGCAGCAGAAGAACCAGCTGATGCAAGTTGTCCTCTTCTATGTCATAGTATGCGTGTGCTCTCCACCCCCAAATACCAAATACATAAAATAAGTTTTTAAAAATTAAACCAATAAGTGAATTGACATAGTTCTTAATGGTTTTTCTAGGTTTCTTCTTTCTGATATGTTTTCTATTGATGAAGTTAATGCATTCTCTGTGGTTTTTGAAGGTGAGGACGAGGCAGCCATCCAATGGTTGTTTCCACAACTTCAAAATTTCAGGTATTACAAGGCAGGAACATTCGGCTGAAAATACTTGCTTGAAAAATTTCATTTTGGATGTGCCAGCAATTCAACCAAATAGTTGTCTTAAAACACTGCTTTTCTCAGCAAACACATGGTGAGTGCTGAAGTCATGGAGGAGACCCATGATACAAGTTAGCAGACAAGGGATCAGTGTCATCACCAAAGCTCACAGCCCTGGCGACCGATATAGAGCATTTTCTTTGGTGTGATCATCCAGCTGCAGTTACCAGCAAGGAAGGCATGGATGGAGCCTGAAGAGAGGCTTTCTAGATGCCTGTAAGATGTCTCCAGCAAGGCTCAGCTGTAATTGAACAGGCTTCGGGAGAAATGAAATGTTTTGCCGTATGCAAATGAATAAAAAGGGCACCGTGTGTGGTTTTCTTGTGAGTTTTAAGGAGCTTCGAATCATTTAACTATAAGAAACCTGCCAGGAGGTGGTGGTGCATGCCTTTAATCCCAGCACTCAAGAGGCAGAGGCAGGCTGATCTCTGTGAGTTCAAGAGCAGCCTGGTCTACAAGAGCTAGTTCCTGGACAGGCAACAAAGCTACAGAGAAACCCTGTCTCGAAAAAAAGAAAAAAGAAAGAAACCAAAATGGTTGGAGCACCACACCTGTAACGCTAATACTAGAGAGGTTGAGGCAGAACAGTAAGTTCAAGTTCAGACTGATACCCTGTCTCTGTTTATATGTATACATATATATACACAATACATATATACATATACATGTATATATATATGATTCATTAAAAAGTGCCATTTTGCAATAAAAATGTTTTATTAGTCAAATGTCGTAATTTAGATAAATGTCTCCAAAAGGCTCATATAGTATTCATTGCTTGGATATTGGGAGATGTTGTGGACCTGCAGGAGGAAGGGCCTGAAGGGAAGTCTTTAGGTCATTGAGGATGCCGCCCCAAAAGAAATCAGAGGACCTTGGCCCCTCCCTCCTCCTCTTTTGTTTTCTGGCCAGCCATAAGGTAGCAATTTACTCTGCGACAAGCTTCCCATTATTGCCATCTGGCATGTCGATCAGACACTTGAAGCAATGGGACTACCCATAGCAGCCTAGAATCTCCAAAACCATGAGACAAGCATTTTAATGAGTTAATTATCTCAGGTACTTTGTTATTGTGATGGAAACTTAACAAATCATAAGCGCAAAGTTCCCCTTCAGTATAAAAAGGATATGACTGGAATGAATAAAGAAAATAAAAATCTACTTTCCAAAGAAAGATGTGGTGGAGAAATCTGTATAAGCAAATGTCCTGAGTTTCAAGTGTCTTATTATTTTAATGGCAGTAGCAACGTCTTGTCTTAAAGATTTATAAGTTACACACTTTGGAAACCTGAACCTTTTTTGAGTGTGCTAAATCCAATCTTTGTATGCTTAGTGGGAAGAATGGATAAAAGCATGCTGCGGTCCTGGAGGGGAATCGGATGGTGCTCTTGATTATCAAATGCTATTCATTCACTGACTTCTCTTGTTTGGCATAGTTTGCTTCCTCTGTCTCTATTTATTGAGTGCCTCACTTCCTCTGAGACATTCTTAAGATAGCTGGAATGTCAACCTGTCAGAGGAGAAAGGACAGATTCAACCCCCTGCAGCCTTTGCTAGTTCTGATAGCAGCTCCCCCCCCCAAGCACAGAGAGCACTGAGCTAGTGGACAAGGCCATTGTTGGTTTAGTTAGTAAAATTAATTTTGCAGCTATCCGCAAGGTGCTTCATGATTCAGGGACGAATTAGAACAAAAGAGTCCCACTGTGTCAACCCTTGTGTACAGCTATTATACAACCCTAATGTACAGCCCTTAGGTATATGAATATTAAAATAGGCTTAGAAGTAAATCTACTTCCAAGTGGTGATGGTGCATGCCTTTAATCTTAGCATTCAGGAGGCAGAGGCAGGCAGATCTCTTAAGTTCAGGGCCAGCCTGATCTACAGAGACAGTTCCAGGGCAGCCAGGGCTACACAGAGAAACCTTGTCTGGAAAAACAAAAAACAAACAAACAAACAAACAAACAAACAAAAAACCCTTTGATTTCATATTCTAATAATTATCAGGAAATGAAAATATTTACAGGTCCAATAAGTTAATAATAATTTAAGATCTTGTGATCACATTTTTACCACAAATATCAATTTATAAAAATTAAGATCTTATGAAGTCACTTGCGACCTTCACTACGACAGGACTGTTGAGTTAGCCTCTCTGCTGGGGAACGCAAGACATGGGAAACTCAGCAATGTGTGCACTGGAAGTGTAACTCATTCTCTAACGGGTCAATCAAAACTGATTCTATATGAGCAACTAATTTTGATAATAGCTCTAAACAGAAAACAAAACTCCCCTACCTACTGAGTTTTCCTCTCATTTGGTGGGTAGGGCTACATTCTTATTTGCTACTTAGAACATGCTCAGAGCCAAAATGAGCAGGATGGACTCAGGGACCATGCAGGAAAACCAATTCTGGATTTTCTTACCACTGCAGCTGCACTTTTTGCCTTTGCCACTTTCCTTGACTTTTATTTTCATTCTGTGCATAGCAACTCCTTAATTAACATTTTAGATGAGAACGTCAAAACCTCAGAGATGGCAGGCTGCTACTATTCTTGGTCTTGCTGACACTTCCCTGTGGCAGAATGACAGTCGCAGCTGCTAGTCATTCTAAGGAATCCGCCTGGAATTAGCATGAGAGTCGGGTCAAAAAAGCTTCCTTCCTTCCGTTAGTTATTTATTTACCTTTAAAACTGTTTAAATCGTCCTGGGTAGCTCAACTCAAACAGAAAACCTCTTCAGTCAACAGGTTTGCCCTTAGACCACATTTGAAGGGCCACGGCTCATGTGTACACGGCCCACCAAATATCCCTAATTCAAGCTGCGTGTTTCTCAATCATGTTTTTAAGTCTCTGTATTCATGGCATTGTGAAAACGACAGACGCGTAAAAGATGCTCCCTGCCTGCAAGTGGTCTGAAAGCTTATTGGTTTCCTCGTAGCTTACCCTGAGGCATGATGCTCTCCATGTGGTTCATATCAGCTGCATAAGGCAGCATCATTGGCTTATGTCTTATAAGGAAAATTGGTTATTGCAACGTTACTTACGCTGAGCACATGGACAATGAAGTCAGTCTAGCCGGGGAACAGACACATAGGGCAGGTAGACGTGGGACAGACAGACACCTAAAGCAAGAGTCATTGGCTCCAGCCACAGTGGCTCACCAAGCTAAGGCCAGTTACTGGAATACCTTAAGAAAAGAGGACAGATTCCCCATTTATATAACGAAAGAGTTTGGGAGGGCAGTGATGGCTTTGCAAGAGTTTTGATGTAGAAAGCATGCCATAAAAAAAAATGTAAGAGAAACTCATACAGTTTGCCATTGCAGAATGAGTCTTTTGAGAGGGCTGAAAGTTAGTGGAAAGAGAATGAGCTTTAAGCTGCTTAAGGAACAAGAAGCAAATGGATGGCCTGGGGCTTCAGCAGCCTTTGGACATATTTTGTGCATGTACATACATGTCCTGGGCCTTTGGACACACAGAGTACATACCCTGTGTCTGATATGGAAATAGCATCAGAAAAGCAAGACCACATGGACCTGCCCTACATTAGACTAATTTTCCGTGTGATAGGAGAACTCTTACCCCTGTCAGGAGCATACTGATGTGGGAATGGTCTTGACATGAACATGGACCCAGCAAAGTGCAGACAGACTGATGTTGCAGGTAGAGAGAACCACTTCTAATATCAGACTCAATAAAAATCTATAATGAGATACAGGAACAGAAATAAAGGAACTTGACACGATCAGCCTTTCACTCTAAGGTTCCTGTGCCGATATGACCAATGAGGTCAATGATCACAAAACTCTTGCAGGATTGCAAGCAGAAGCATTTCGAGCACATGATAGCAGTCTTTTCCCCTCTCAGGCTAGCCTAATTCTTGAGACATTCCATCACGCCATCCATCCTCCCTCCAACATCCAGGAGATCTCCATCTTAATTATGTTTAAGGAAAAATCTGCAAGTCCAGTGGCTGAGGCTTCCTGGAAGACTGAAAGTTTGAGGGTAGCCTGGGCTACATAATGAAACAATGTCTCAAAAATAAAATCATAAAATGAAGCAAAATGAAGTAAATTTCACTCTTTTTGTTTAAATAAATGTACGTAGCAATCTAATCTGAAACTGCAGTCATCAGATCGCCAGTGCTTCTCAGGGAAGCCCACGGACGATTCCAAGATTCTGAGGCTTCTGTATATACTGTGTGCGTCTCATTTTTTATGACATTCTTTCTTCTCTGGTCTCTCTGTTTCTTTCCCTCCCTGTGTTGCCAGCACCTTTAGGACATGGATTCTGGACTGAGAAGAACTATGGCACATAGAAGGGTGCCTTCGTTCCCTACTGCTTCTCTGGGTCCTTCTACCTTTTGGGCCTGGAGCCCTCCCAAGACTTTGCCCGCCACGGCTGAGATTCTCATCTCTCTTCTTCTCTGCTTGGATGTACACTCCCTGATGGCTAAAGTAGCAGGCCATGTCATGGGAGAAGTGAAGGGTCGCTACAGTGTTCTCCCAAGGCTTCTGTTTCCTCCAGAGACCCAATGCTAGGCGACTCTCAGCTAGCTTTGACGGTGCTGAGGCTGTGGAAGAGCCTGTGAGACCGGCAGAGAGCTTGGCTGTGTACATGTTACTTTGGACAACGATGTCATTCATTATTGCTTCCTATTCTCAAAGCAGCCAGTGAATACAGACTGGCCTGGACGCTTTAATTGTGTGGATTGGTGAGGTTACCTCCCAGTAGGGAAGAGAGAATTTGGGTGTTAGAGTGGGACCAAGGCTAGGTGGCTGCCTAGGATACTGGTCTGTTGAGAATTGTAGACATCATTGGCGAGTCACAGCCTCCAGCAGAATCCTCTGCCCNNNNTCACAGCCTCCAGCAGAATCCTCTGCCCTGAGACTGCCCGGCCTGTCCCTCTGGGTTTGTCTCAGCAAAACTCTGTGTCTTGTCTGTTCTCTCCTTCCCCGGGTTCATCTTCTGATCTGCCAGGGACCCACCTGTGGCTTTAATGTGGGCCTGCCTGAGCTCCACCCTCGAACACCCTGTGGTTATCAGTCCCCCCACCCTGATGTTATCATCGACAGGAAATCAACACACCACGTGTGTGAGCATAAAATTCTGTCATTTATTTGTGCTGCAGACTTCAGGAAGAGGAGAGAAAAAAATCACAGCTCTCTTTTCATTTAAAAAAAAAAATTGGCAGAATGTTTAATCCCAGGTGACCTTAAGTCAGCCTGCTGTTACCAACCAGGAAATGCCTGACCCGCAGGTCCTCACTGCGATCGTGAACTCTGAACATTTAAAAATGGAAATAAAAAATAAAGTAATTACCTCTTCATGTGTTAAAAAGTTAAGTTGAAGTGCCTGTTGCCATGGAGATGGTTTCCTGTTTACCACACTGGTCTTCTCACAGCTGTTGAGGACCAGTCACCCAGCCAATAGGAAAACAGCATTTACCTCCCCTTATTCCATTAGAGTTTGAAACAGTGAGTCAATACAACCTATAATTTACCAGTCAGGAAAATCTGGTAAATTGTATTTTCATATATCTTAGCGGTTTTTACATTAAAAAGAAAATCTATTGTATGGAATTACCACTATGGTTAAAAACATGATTTTATATTTTGAGAGGTGGGGGCATCCCGGTGTTTAAAATATCCTCCCTGTGCCTTTCAAAACCCCAGTGTTGTATTTCTGGTGCTTCAGACAGGCTCCTGCAATACGGAACTCTCCTGTTCCTCTTCCCATGTAAGTAAAGCTGCGCAGTTACCCAACAGAGATGTATGATATTTTTAACAACAAGACTGTGACTTTCATTCCCACGAATTGAGACCCAATCCTCAAAGTCCCCAGAATTGTAAAGTACACTACTTGATGTGTAAAATAATTGGAAAACTGAGAAGGTTTTTTTTTTCTCTTTGCCTGCATGTAGAAATAGTATCAAGCTACCTTCTGAGTCCTAGAGATGGCACCAAAGATCTGAGTGACAAAACCTTTTGAAGAAAGGTGTGGGCACTTGGTGAAAGTGCCCAACGCTGGAATACAGAGGAAGGAAAGAAGAAAGTGAACTGTGTACTTTCCTTGACATTTACCCTGAAGGAAGCCAGCTTGAAGCTTCAAAAAAGCTGTCGTGTTAAAGCAGTTTAAAGCAATTGGCCTCTAACCGCAGCTCCGGGAGCATGACCTTCCACCTCGTCCTTCCTTCAGCATCAGGCTGTCCTGACCTTGCAGGAAGCCCACAGCTGCCCCATTGTGCCTTCTGTCTTTCGTGCACGCTACCTTTGGGTCTGTTCTCCTGTCACCTTCCCACCACCTCCCTGTCCCCCTCTACTGCTCCTGTGTACCTCCTGTGACTTTTGAATATTCCTGACTATGCCAGTGAAAATGGTGGGTGGCGCCTTGAGGCAGAATAGACTGTGCACTTCAACTTTATCCTAAATGATTGCCATATCTGTGGTAATTTTAGAGCTCATTTCTTCTACGTGTCCGCGGGGGTTGGTTTCAGGGACCCTCACGATACCAGACGCTGTGAAAGAATTTCCTATATAAAATGGCGCAGTGTTTGTGGGTGACCTCAGCCCATCCTCCTGTTTGCTTCAGATTGAGTCTGGACGGCATAATACCCAATGCGTTGCAAGCGCCGTGTGAATATCTGTGTATAAGATGTAGAGAAACGTGACCAAGTAAGAGACCTGGGTGTGTTCGATGGTGTGACACCTTCTCAGCGAGTCTGGAGTTTGGTCTGAAAGCCCTTCTGTGAGAGGCAGAAGGAGCAGCTATTGTTTCAGAAGGAATGAGATAGAATTCAGGCAAAAGTAACGTTGAATAGAACAGTTTTGGCATCCGTGTCAGGATGGAACTTTGCCATATGTTAGTTTTATTGATACTTGCATATTCCCTTCTCCATGGAGGGACTCTTAGCATTTGAAACACAGATATATTGAAAACCCACCATTTGAAAGTATTGTCAACAGATTCACAGAATTCTGCTATGTATCTTTTTTTTTAGGATAAAAGCCAGTCCATTGTCCAATACCAACTCTGCCTGCCTAACATGAAAAGTTTGCTTTTCTGTCATTATTCATTGCGGGAGACAGGGCTCAGCTTTGCTTGGCAGCTGGTGGAAGTTATGTTTCTGTCATCGAAGAGGTTAGAGGTTCGGAAAGGCAGACAAACGTGAGATGACCGGAAGTGCCCTTGAAATTGAGTGGTATGGATATCAGCAGTGAACTAGTGAAGCACCAGAAGCTTGCAGCCGTCTCTGCCTGCCTTGTTTCTAGTCCGAGGTGGGGCCACACTGGTGCCTCGCCTTGATGTCTGCTTGATTTGATTCTTGGCTTTGGTCGGCATCTTCGGACGCCTGTCTCCACGGCTTACATTATCCGTTTGTCAGCTTGTTACATAAAGGGTCTGAGAAGTTGTGAACTTCTGTCTCCCGCAAGAGGAAGGAGCTGAGGGAGGAGGCGGCACGTGGTGTGCTCCTCCTGTCTGACACATGTCGAGCAGCAGTGGATGCTGTTCACAGAAACACCAGGCAGGCTTGCCTCT
>LOEQ01006688.1:90863-102377 GCA_001685075.1 Bramus lutescens | reverse complement strand
AGGACCTTTGGAAGAGCAGGCAATGCTCTTAACCGCTGAGCCATCTCTCCTGCCACAAATTCATGATTTTCACTTAAAGAAAAGAAAAACAGGCCCAGGCCCAGAGCATAGCAGTGACAGTCTCAGAAGGCAGAGAAGGTGTGGGAAGCAGACTGATCAACTAACTGGGTGGTGGCAATCAAACGTTAGCAAACCTGGAAAGTTGCTTTAGGATAAAGGACAGAGAAAAACACACAGCTGTTTTCACTGGTTCTTGGTGGGGTCCCAAATTTGCAATTCGAAGAAATTCGCCAGTGATGCTGATCCCTATGATCCAGAAGCTCACCTGGTACATAAGTGATCCACAGCTGTGAAACCAAGAGCAAAAAGTGTTGATTCGTTTTACTATTGCAAACTGTAGTGGAAAATATTGAGCCGCTCTATGTAGCAGGCTCTGAAAAAAGATTAGTTTGTGAAGGTGAGGAGGATGGAAAACGAAGAAACTTCTGTTTCCTAAAAGCACGCTAGCATCCTTCAGTTTATTTTCTTTTCTTTTTAAAATATTTCTTTACTTTTGTATGTGTTTATGTGTTGCTGTATGTATATGTACAAAATATGTTTATGCATGTGTGTTTGGTGAGGTTCCATGTGCATGTGTGTGAAGAGGCCACATGTCTTTCTAAGTTGCTCTCCACCTTATTTTTGGAGATAGAGTCTCCCATTGTACTTGTAGCTTTCAGGTTTGGCTAGACTGTCTGACCAACTAGCTCTATGTACAGGGCTAAATTATTTGACACAGAATGATTCAAAAAATTAATGCTTGATGTGTGTTTTGTTGCTTTTCAGTTTTGTTTTCCCAGAATGGATATTTATTTACGTGGTACTTTAAGTACAGTAACTTGGGAATTTATATATTCATCTCTTGTTCCTCCATCTGTAGCACTTCTTAATCGTATGATGTTAGACAGTGAGTAGTAAATTATAGGCAAAGGGAAGCCACTTCCTTCCAACTACTTGATCTGCAAATTAGCAATGTCTATTTGGAAGTATAACCCCCTCATAAGAAACTGTCACATTTTTCTCCATTGTTGCAAAGAACTTTAAAAGACTATGCCAAACTGAGTAGGTAAAACACTTCTGCATGGTGGAAGGTGTGTTTCAATATGTAGTGTACTGTAAGTTCTTTCTGCCACATTAGACATTTTGGAAAACTAGTTAAATAATTTAATATAGAAATTATAATGTCTTAGAATATTGTCAGAATAATCTAATCTACATGGGAAATAGAAAAAGACAAGATCTCCTGAGTAAATTGGTAGATTGGGGGTGTGGGGATCATAGGAAAAGGTAGAAGGGAAGGGGAGAGAGGGGGAGTGGAGAACATTCTATTACTCAGTAAAAACTATTTAAAAAATAAATAAAGAAAAAGAATATTACCAGAATAAAACATGTAAAGAATGGACAAATTCACAGTATATTATAGAGATAAAATCTATATAGTTAAGTTGTAGAAGGCGATACTACTCACTAAAAGGCCAGACAGAGAATAAAAATATAAGAACACTTATGAAAGAAGAAAATTAAATTTTGGCTTAGTAATTTTTAGAAATGCATCACATATCCAAGTGAAACTACAAAACAAGTATTTGACTGTACGGAGCTAGTGTATAGTGATCTCTAGATAGCTTGAGATGTCATCAGAAAAGAAGTAATATTTAAAATGGAAAGCAACAAAAGGACTATCAGCTTGGAATGTGAACAATAATGCCTTGAGAATATTTCAAACTCAAAAAAGTAATGAGAAGCTAAGGAAGAGGCCAATAAAGTGTATCTGCGTCATCAGAGAGGGAAAACTTAGAACACTAGGACAAGAGTCATCATGCAACTCAAGAAAACCAATATTTGAAGAGTGGTCAAGCATGCTCAATATTTCTGATATTTCAAATAAGGGAAGTAACTGTTACTAAAACAGTGTGAGACTTTGATAAGGGCATTTTTATCGCCTAAAACTTTTCCTTTGTCCAAATATGACGATGATGCCAATGAAGAGGATGTAAGGGAAACATTTTTGTTTGATGTTCACTGATGAGACACAGAAGGATCACTCTTTATTTCTTGACATATTAAATCTTGCAGTTCAGTCAACACGCAGTGAGAAGGCAGATCTATTTGATATGCTAGGCGCACATTTGGAAGGACACACAGAGAAAAACAGTGTCCCAAGCTCTCTGTCATGATCAATTTCAGAATCTGTAAGTGACAAGCAGTTGGATGATTCCAAACCACAAGCGTCATGTTCTCTAACAGTGTATGTATAAATTGGTTCCAAAGAAGTGACAAGCCATCCCTGCAGTTCTTACTTACCAAATTCATGACACAGAATCTGTAAGCATAATAAACAGTATGCTATGGTTCAGATGTATTTACACAATATTTACAGGTTAAACACTATGCTCAATATAGTAGTTTTTTTTAAGACATTGGCTTTGAGAAGTGACCAAGTCCTGAGGTCTCTGAGCTCATGACTAGATAAATATGTTTGTTAGGAATATTTCCTAACCAAGCCACTCTGCCAACACACAAAAAAAGAGGTTTAATGTGCTTCCTTACCATATTGCTTTTCTACCATTCTGCCATATGAGGATGTAGTATCATGATAGCATTTTGAAACAGGAAGTGCTGGCTCTATCAGACAATGAAATGGTGAAATCTTCATTCTTTACGCCCTACTCATTTTAACTGTGGGAACTAAATTTATGTTATTTATGCATTATTCAATTTCAGGAGTTTTGTTATAATAGCAAAACCGAAATAAGCCAGAGTTGTTTTCCTCTGTGTTCCATAGATGATAATTTGCTGCCACAGAAACTAGCTTCAAGGAACAACTGAAGTGTGGATGTGGCTGTGGCAGAGAGGAGAGGACAGAGAAGACCTTTGTTGGAATGGAGAAGAGTTAAAGGGTGAGGACCATTGAAAACATTTGTGTGCTTTTCTGCTTTTTACTGTGTGTGAAATAGGAGATTCTGGAGAGTTCCAAATAGAACATTAATATGATTTGACTGTTGTCAAGACACATACTTGAATCTCTGAGGAGCCAAGATTCTGGCATTCTTTGTGGGTTTTATTTGTTTATTTTATTTTGTTTGTTTCTTTGTTTTAGGAAAACACAAAGCTGTTTACAGTAATTTGTTGCCTTGCAGTAAATTTATTCTTTTTTCCCCTGGAAATGTAGCTTAAGATGGGTGGCAAAGAAACCATAAAACATGACATACAATTCTGTGTTGTCAAATAGAAGGAAGTTGCTCACAGAAATCTATTAAGGGAGACATTTGCCTAGATGGCATTTCTAACATTTATCTCTGTTTCCAAATTATACCCAAGAATGATGCATTTGAAGCAGAAAGTATATTCACAGCTTTGCAAATTCTTATCTAAATTAAATACTTTAAAAAAGAAAAAAATCTTTGCAATCTCAAAAGTCTCTTAAACTTCAACTCAAGTGTTTTGTTCCAATGTACATTACTGCCTTAACAATGCAAGAGCAACTGAGATGAAACTGCACACAATGAAAGCATGCTACTCATGCTTCCAAGTGTGTTTTAGAACAGCTTGTGGCTGGTAATGTTTTGTTTGAAACAGGGTATTATTCTCATATATGAAAGATCACACTGTCATATTAGTGGTTTTACTGTCTCTTTTCTTAGCAGTCTTTTTGTTTTCTTTAGAGATGAGAAAATCTAAGGTTGTCATAACTGCAAATATTGAGTGCAATGATAGCCTGTAAATTACTATGTCTCATTCCTCTCTGGAACTTGCTAAATTAAAGAAATATATCCTGCTGTAATTACATGGAGTGCAGGCCTAATGCAGCATATACATCCCATAAGGCACAGTGTACATTTAATGAAGAGGGAAGACTACAGTACTATACAATCCTCCATGGTGACCAAGACTACTAGATGAGTAAGACATTAAATCAAACATTAATAAAATGTGAATTACCAGAGACAATTTTTCATTTGGATGATAAACAAATAATTCCATACCATAGTTAAGCTAAAAAAGAGCTCACCTAAAATTCAAGCTGTAAAACAAATATGCACATTTTGAAGTGGATGAAAGTGTTTTCAAACAACTATATATACTCTTAAAAAACATAGTTATTTTCCACACCACAAATTATTTATAAGATTATCATACTTAGTAAGAGCACAATATTTTCACATAATTTTAATTAAAATAGTATATATGTGTGTGTGTGTATATATATATATTTGACAGAGCTTTGATACTCTGTGTCTTGTGTTATGTGTCCAAACTGCATGGTATCTTCCTCAACAGGTACTTACCTTCAGCAACCATAGCTTGTAATATCTTGGGAGTCTCTTGGGCAACTCTGACTGAAGCGTGAGTTTCTCATGCCTGGTCTTGGAGATTTTGTTAGATCATCTATGGCTCTTGAGAGGATCATTATCAATCCAGATTGAAAAATATCATTTAAACTATATATGTATATGAATGCACATAAACATGTATTTTATATGTAGATTTTGTAGATAGATAGTAATATAATGCTTTATGACTTCTTAGACATCTTTACCTCTATTTTACCATCCTCCCTTCTTCTTCTGTATTTATTCCCTAACCCACTGCCTAATACATTTATATGCACAGATAAATTCAAGAAATAAATGCAAGAAAATTAGAGTAGATCTAAATAAAGAGAACAAAAGATAATGAGCTTCCCAGTTCCAACTGATACATCTGCAAACCAACTCTTGCACCTAAGACTTAGTGATTATTGTGGAAGTATGGACAGAAAGAATAAAAGAGCCAGAAGAGCAAAAAGAGAGCTGTGAAAGTATATTCCTAAACGTGTGAGATTGTGTCTCCTTGGAATGTCGAAGAGCCTACACCCATGAAATCTTATCACCTAAGCTGCCCAAACATGATTAGAACAATGGCAATAGACATGCTAAAACTGAAGGGGAAAGCTCACAGGGCCTCAATGCTAGACAAAGAACCATGAACAAGTAATCAACAACCAAGAACTCTGAGTAGGAAAAATTTTCTGCTCCAGAGAAGAGCTCTCAATTCGTTATCTAATACTATGTGGTTTTCCCTGAGATTATATACACACACAGGCAACTATATGAACTAAGCATGATGTATTTCTGTATTTAGGAATTGTGTGTATGTGTGTGTGTGTGTGTGTGTGATTGATTGATTGCTTTCACAATGCTTGTCTTTTATCTATGTCAAAGAGTAGAACTGTTAATTGATTAAAAATTATTTCAATACTACAAATTTAATTAAAAAAAAGTTGAGAAAATAAACTTGACATTTGTAATTGTTTTTCAGTATGACAACATGAAAGCTCTGGAAATACAATCTGTCTTATGTCTAACATTCTATATGCCATAAGAATTGGCTACTATAATTCTTATATAAATTAATATTATTGATTCTATGCATATAATATTGATATATGCATGATGATGATATATAGTGTTCACATATAAACATATTTGTGGATATATTAGGTCTTCTTATCAGATGGTAAGTATCAAAATAAAAGAAATATTCTATTATTGATTTATCCCACAGGATTTCAGAATCTCTTTATCTAATATATTTGCAGTCTTATTTGTTTTCTAGAAGACTATTTTGCTATGCTTTGGTAATATTCATTTTTCAAAATCACCAGTGGATTGGCTGATTGAAAGAAATTGCATTTTTATATGTAAATGCCACAGCTCCCAACTATAATAACCTTATTTAACCAAGCACTATTTTGTTATGAAAATACAATGTAATCTTAGTAATGACCTTGGTAATCTATATAAAATTGCTTAATACAATCTTTTATTTTAAACATACATGAGTCCCACTAACTAAGGCATCTTTGAATAATTCTAATATGTATATAAGGATTTTTCTAGAAGTAAATATATGTTACAAAAGAATATTCCACGAATGATGTAGGAGGGTCATCTGTCTATGTGTTACTTTCATTGGTTAATAAAGAAACTGCCTTGGCCCCTTTTGATAGGCCAGCCCTTAGGTGGGTGGAGTAGACAGAACAGAATGCAGGGAAAAAGAAAGCNGATATGAGAGTTAGCTAAGAAGAGGCTGGATATAATGGGCCAGGCAGTGCTTAAATGAATACAATTGGTGGGTGTGTTGTTATTTCGGGGTATAAGCTAGCCGTGTGGGAACTGGGTGGGACGAAAAGCAGGGCCCGCTCTCTTATCACTACACACGAATACTATAACAGAAGCAATATTCCAAATATGGGCCTTATATTTTCCTGCCTGTTGTAGTTTCCAGAAAAAGTGAACTAACTTGAAGTCAAATAATGGAAAGCACCTTTTGTTAAACAATGGTCATCAGAGTGTTAAAACTGTTCTACTTTCCTTTTACCAACAAGGATTTTATGTATTTAATTATCTACATACTCTGTATTCTTTTCTAGTAAATGATACCCCTGTTCCCAATTGGTGTAAGCATCCACATTCCAGAAAGAAATGGAATTGTGTTCTCAGGCCATTTGGAATTCATACAATTTGAAATTCAGCTTTTTGTTTTTTTTTTCAGTTCATTCTAGCTCTTTCTCATTCTTCTTTCAAATATGAACAAAATAATGACTTTTCTTTTCTTCTGCTAAAGCAGAATGCCTAAAACAGATTACTTATAGACAACAAAGAATTACTTGGTTCATGGATATGGTGCCTAAGGAATCCAAGAACAGAATATAGAGTTTGGGTGAAGGAGTTCATACTGTCTAAGGCTAAGGCAGAAGGACAAAGAAAAGTGAATGTGAATAACAAGAAAAGGATAAACTGCCACTTAGGAAAAATTCACTCATAATAACCAGTTTGAAAAGACAGCAATGATATATAACTTTATTTGTGAGGACAGAAGCTCTGTTCATTAAACCCCACATCACAACACTTGAAAGATACCACAAAGTTACACTATCATGACTTGTAGGGTGGATGGCGAAACATAAAATTAACATGTAAATTAGAGTTGGCTGCTGCTTTAGTGCAAAACTAATATTCTGCTGCTTTACTACTAAATCCAAATATGGGCATTCTTTTTTCATTCTGGGTTCAACACATAGTCTTGCAACTACTGCTTTTGTTTACTCTTCTTCATTTCAGAGAAGTATAAAAGATAATGTATCTTAGGGAAGTGTTAACCTTAGTTGGATTGGTTCTTATTGAAATTAAAATTTATTACCCACAAATTTTCATATATTTCATTTTAATACTTCTACCCTGAAAACTTCAGCAATTCAGCAACTATAATACGTTCAGAAATGTGTGGAGGATTGATCAACACAGGGTATTTTGGCATGCAAAAAATTAGATATCAGAAGCAAATATTAAGATAGAAGAAGAAAATAAGAGAGGGAACAAAGAGAAAGTGGGTGGGAAAGACGGGCAGATGTGGTAGCCTTGAGTTTAAGAAGTAGACAACTGGTAGAGAAACAAATAATGTTATTGGTGTAGATTTAGCATGACAGCTATGTAGCAGTGGTGATACAAGGAAAGTGACAACTGTGGGAAGAGGGAAGGGCAATGAAAAGAGGGTGAGCAGAGAGAAAGGCACTCTGCACTGTGTGTTCCATTAGGGGAAATGGTTGCAAAGACCAGGATGTGATGTGGTGTTCCCCTCTTTATGCTGTGAATACCGTTGGTTAATAAAGAAACTGCCTTGGCCTGTTGATAGGACAGAGTAGAACTAGGTGGGGAAAACTAAACTGAAGAAAAAAGCAGAATGAGGAGAAGCCATGTAGCCCCGCCAGAGATAGATGCTGGAAGTTTATCCAGTAAGCCACAGCTTTCTGGCAATACACAAAATAATGAAGATGGGTTAATTTAAGATGGCCAAACAGTATTGCAAATAATATGGTTTCTGTGTGATTATTTCTGGACTGAGCAGCTGGGCACAAACAAGCGGCCTCTTACTACAAGAATGATTTAATTCAGAAAGCAAAAGTGGTCAGAGGAAAGGTAAAGAGGAAAGTATTGGCACCAGGGTGGCTGTTTCTCAGAAAGAACAACTTTTATTTGTTTAGAATGAGCTAGTCTATCCATCTCTAACAGAAATGTGTCTCTCCTCACTCTCACTCTTGGGCTCTCCTTACTTTTCACCACCTCTAAACTATTGAACCAACAATTCACATACGTTTGGCAAGTCTCATATCATTGAACTACATCTTCTAGAATATAAAAATTGTTAATGGCAAGAATGAACCTTTCAACAAACATAAAATTCAGTTATGTTCACATTGTGGGTATTTGGTTAATATTTTCCATTTGTAATGATAATCTTAGTTTTGTAACTTAATTGGTAGCAGCAGAAGGAGAGTGAGTTAGACTGTCAATAAATGATATATGGTATTGTAAACATGAATATTGTATTTAGTTTATGAAGGTACTCTTTGATGCTTAATACTGTAATTGTAGTCTTGCTGAGAGAATCTCATATCCTTGTCAACCATGTGATAACAATGTGAAAAAACAATGCTAACTTACTCATCTAAAATCAAATGTGATAGAAACAATCATGGAATTTTAAATTAACTTGAACTTATATTTGGGCATGCTTACAAATAGCAACAACAAAATATATAACCACTTCAAACTCTGGAGATATTTGGGGGGAAAGTGCATTCTATTCCTCTGATGTGAAATATGCATGTATTTGCTTGAGTTAGGAGATTTGCATGGGTGCTTGAACAAATGCAATATCTAGTATTGCCAGCACCACAATAGCAATCATTTGACAGCTAACACGGACATGTGGATATTCTGATCTCCCAAGCAAGAAGCAAAACACAGAGCTGCATTTATAAGGAAAGCAAAACACTGTTAATAGGCAAGATTAAACAATGAAAGGCAGTTTTCCAGAATAAGTAATAAGCTTTCGAAATATGTATTTTAACATCTGCACATGAAGGGCATGGGAGAAAAAGGATGAGGGAGAGTGAGAAACTATGGGAGAGGGAGTAGAAAAGGAGAGGGAGAGGCAAGAAGTGTTATAAGCATGTAGAGTGAAGAAAGGGCTCTTACTATAAGTCAGCCTATTCCCTACTCCGTGGAAATAGAAAATGCTTCTAGTACAAAATTATCCATTATCAGCCATTCTCCAGCTGTAATTAGGGAGCTTTTCTAACTTTAAGGTAAAAATAAGAGCTTCTAGAAAGTTTTGTTTTAGTTAGATATTTTTAATGGTCTGTATCAAACTACTTTTCCAAATAGCATAAACCTATAATTTCGGTGAGAGTAATCATGCTTCAATAATCAGTCTCTTTTCTCTACAATTTATTACCAGTTATAGATAACTTTGCATTATTTTTTACCCTTCACCATAGGATTTGTAGTGCTTTATTTAATACCTTCTTAAAATTTGTCCTCAGCTAATATTCATTCTGGAGGCCATTCTTGCTTTTATGCACCACAGAAACAAGAAGAAAGGACATCAAAGTTTTTATAGCCTAAGGAGATTTCGGAATCCTTCTGTAATTGTCCGTGTAATTCAAGGCACAGGGGTGGCAGACGGATGAACAATAGCAACATAGGTTTTTGTTGTCACAATGGTACTTTGCTAGTTTCAGTTTGAATATATANTATATATATAAATTATGCTATTATATGAAAATCTTACTGATCTTTGCAGCTTCTGCAATATTTGCTTTAATTCTTTATAATTTCAGTATATATGCTTTACTTCCTTTGCCCAGTATTAAGCTCATGGATGAGACACTGTAACTAAACAGATCAACTAGAGAAAAGCATGCTATTTTCATTCAGTGTGGGTTTTGGGGAATACAAAGAATCAAAGAAATGTGGAGATGCACGTTGGCGTTAACAGTTCAGAAGTGAGATTCATAGGGGAGGGTATGAGCTCTATAAAAGGCAGGGGAGGCATCTGGTAAAAACCTGTTTTCACAATTTCTTCTCAAGAACTCTGTCTCTTCCTTGCTCTGTTCTGGGTGTGCAAAAGACCTGTCACAGGAGTATGAGCTAAGTTACGGGCGGGTCACAAGATTCTCCTATGGCCTACTTCAGTGGAGAATGGCAAGGTGAGGTCTAGAGATTTCCTTCTGCTGCTGTCTCAAATTCCAGTGTGTTTGCGTGGAGGGTAACTTGTTCTGAAACTCATAATATTGTCATGCATTTCCCCTACTCCCTTAATCTCACATTAGCAATGTATACTGATGTATTCACTGTACCATAAGATTAAAAGACAAATGAAACTTGAGAAATAATAAATCTGTATGGAGAACTGCAGAGCTTTTATGATCATTTTCATAACAAGTTAGAATGATGTGTTTGTAGTTCTGTAGCAAATGAAGCAAAGTAATGATTTAACATGTAAATTAAAGAAGCTTGATAAACTACTGAATGCGGAAGACACTCAGAGGATACTCAGACAAGACGAAGACACTTATTTATCAGTTCACCAGCTACTGCACTGCTTCAGATGGGTTGCTGAGCTCCTTAGCATCGCTTTCCACTTGTCTTTAAAGTTAACACGTGAGAGAGGTGAACTTCAACGGCTTCCATTTTGTTAGTTTGTGCATTAAGGGTTGGAAAAGTTGACATAATTTTATGTGAAAAACCCATCCAATGATACTAATTTTTTTTCTTTGGTTTTTCAAGATAGGGATTCTTTGTGTAACAGCGCTAGCTGTCCTGGAACTTGCTGGGTTGCAGCACAGCCCCAAGCTGATACTAAATTTAATAATGCTTTATATTTAATTTTTTTTTAATTTATACCCAATAATTAATAAACATTTCAAGGAAAATTACTATTTTCTGGATTTTTATTACAAATTAACCCATCACATAAAAAGTATAAAAAGAAAAAGACATAGAGTACAGCAAATAAAATATGATATAAACATGCTACTAAACCTTGACTATATATATATTCATATGTCTCAATAAATCTGTGTATGTTTGTTATGTATGATATGCATATACATATGTGTGTGCATATTGATGTGCACATGAACACACACACCATGCCATGCATGTGGACATCAAAGGACAGCCTTGATTGTCACATCAATTCTCACTTTTCATATTTTTTGAGACAAGTTTTTCTGCTGTTCCCAAGAAATGTATGCCAGACTGCCTATCACTCAAGCTTCATGGAATTCTCCTGTCTCTATCTCCCATCTTGCTCAAAGAATAGTCGGTTAACAGAGAAATATATTGCATTGCCTTGCTTTGCATGGTTCTACAATCCAAATTAAGATCCTCCCATTTGAACAGGAAATTCTTGAACCACTGTGATATTTTCCCAGTCCATTCTTATCCCAATCTCTACATGTTTTTATAACCATATTTTCTTGCATAGTTCTTTGAGAATTTCATCCAGGTATATATTTATATAATTTCGATTCTGCTCTTTCTGTCCTCCATCTCTTTTGTCTTGTGTATCTCTGTAATGCAAAAGGAAATTTCTTTTTTAAAATATTTATTTATTTATTTATTTATTTATTTATTTATTTAT
>LOEQ01006688.1:75413-88902 GCA_001685075.1 Bramus lutescens | reverse complement strand
CATAAATAAAGGACATTGAGCCTATAGTTCGTGATCCTAGAGAAGCTAAATAAGAAGGTGAACCCAAACGAAAACATATAGTTATCCTCCTGGGTATTGGAAGTAGACAGGATTACCAGGCAAAAGTTGGGAGCGCAGGGGTGGGGTGGGGAGGGAGTAAGGGGAGTTGGGGAGAGAGAAGGGAAAAGGGAAGGATGTGGAGAGCATGGGGGAATGGGATGGTTGGGATGGAGGAAGGATGGATATGGGAGCAGGGAAGTAGATATCTTAATTAAGGGAGCCATTTTAGGGTTGGCAAGAGACTTGACCCTGCTGTGTTTTAATAAAAACAAGTTTTTATTTTTCAATAATGGGTGTAATATAACTTTTCTAGCATCTTATATTGCATTTAAAAGATGCTGCTACTCAAAAGAGATACTGTAATTCCCTTTTGATTAAATGATGTCCATTCTGTGAAATTTCATCGTGTACCTCTGTCATCTATCAAGAAGCAATATTGCTAGGAAAACAAGAAAAGGAACAAAGGGTGTTCTGCTTCTCGCCAGAATGATGCTGACAGTAAAGAATGGAGTTCCTGCCTTTCCCAAACCAGAAGCCAGAGAGAGGGCACTAAAAGCCAAAAAGGCAGTACTGTAAAGTACCCACAGCCACAGAAAGAAGATCCAGATTTGATCAGCCTTTAGGTGGCCCAGGCCCCTGAGCCTCTCAAATACCCCTTTAAGAATACCACCAGGGAAATGCACTGCATCTCTACACATGAGGTTGACTAGTGACTTAATCACGTTTCCCTTTGGCCACTGAGTCAGCAATGAAGTAAATGACAAAAACACACTTGTGTTCATGTTGGAATTCAAGGCCGACTGAAAGCAGATCAGACAGACTGTTCAGCGACTCTGTGACATTGATGTGGTCAAAGTCAATACCTTAATCACACCTGAGGGAGGCAAGAAGGCATATGTTCAGCTAGCTTGTGATTATGTTTCTTTGGATGTTGCCAATAAAATTGAAATCATCTAAACTGACTCCATCTGGCTAATTCTAAATACACATTTTTAAGCATAAAAAAAGAAAGAAGCAGCATGTCAAGTTAGGTAAGAATATAGATTTTGTATGTTGTTAACTATCTTCAAATCCCACCTTGGTAGTTAGGGTGGCACCTTTGGTAGTCTCACATCCTTAAGACAGTGTGGTAAGAAAATCATGAATAAAATTTATCAAAAACAACTTATTGAATTTTATATATTATAAATTATGAGACTTTGGAGAAGAAATCTGAGTTCTTAATGCTTGAGAATGAAAAAAAGACACAGCATCGGGAAATTAATATTAGTGATACAATTTAAAATATCTGAAAAGAACAGAAATCAAGGAAAGCAGGACTGAGAGGAGATGGCCCAGAAGAAGAGGAAGAGAATATAGAAAGAAAAGAGTTGGGATGCAAGGGAAGCTGGAGATGAAAAGAGGAGGCACATGCTTCCCTAATCATAATTCAGCAGTTTTATATCTACAGCAAAAGTATTATCCTTGAGAGATTACTTGCTCCACTGGTTTTAATAAGTATTTTAAAGAAAGTCAAGGTGGCATTATTCTTCCGCTAAAATTCAAAGCGATGGAGGAAAACAGTTTTCCCATGGAAATGAGCAGTTTTGTGAACCTCCTAAAGAGCATATGGTCCCCACTAATCTAGTGACTTAATCCTCTCCTTTGGGTCTCTTATTCTATTTCAGGTTATGTATCCTTAGCCTCAAGCCAGGACTAGCACTAAGCCATGTAAGACAGATGGGTTGCTACCCAGTCAAGAATTCCAGGGAAGTCATTTCCACAGCCTCTCAACATTAATCAAAGTAAACAGCCCAGGCCCCAGAAAAGGGCAACATACCACAGGCAGGTGAAACTTAGTACACTTTTCAATGGACAAGATACAATGCTTCCTTTCCTTTCATGAAAAATATATTCAGACTGGTTGAAAGCTTATATCAGTAAAGCACTAACTCTGCGTCTCAGGATGCATTTTCATTAAATATATATTCAACCAAATGATAGTTATTAACATGAAGTGAAAAGGAAGAATATAAGTCCCTGGGGCAGAGTGGAATAAAACTGTCAGTCCAGGTGTCTCTTCCTCACCTTGTGCATTTGTCGCCACACTTGGCCTCATGTTCTTGATGGATTTCTAGAAGAAGTGGTCAGATATCAGGTTCACAGTTATTTATCCCAAAATCTCAAGGTGGCACAAGAAACTATAGTTAATTCTGAATAATATGTGGATACATGCTTATACACACAGAGGTATACAAACAATCATTTATAGATAGTTAATAAATGCATATTCACACATAAATACACACACTTAATACTCAACTACTCATGTGAAGTCTCATTTTAAATAGTTAAACTGGATATATGACCAATAATTCTACTATTCTAAGCTATGGATTCATCTTAATAAATATGCCTAAACTAATGAATTTGTCAAGACAGTCATTAAATTAGTTAAAGATAATGGTAAACTATTCACTACACTTAGTAAATTCTTATCAAATATGTGCAATACATTCATGATCTTATAATAGATACTAAATTATCCACAATGCCAAAGGAAAGAATAAACAATCACTCTTATGCAAGTGAAAATTCATTTATGGCATTTTTCCATTGTTAACTTATTTAAGTAAATGTTTTGTGTATTTTAATATTTTGGTGCACACATTTTAATTTTTATGCATTGCCATTGTTTTGCTTCACTGTTTATTTTCTTCTTAGTGAGTCGTGTTATAAGGTAAATGTTTATTTTCTTCAGTTTGATTGGTAAACATATTTAAGGTGATTTAAGGACTATTTTTGTCCTCCCCTAAAATATCTGAGTGGAAGCAAGGAAAACAAATCAGAGAAGAGAGTTTCTCTCATTCAAGCTTTAATTACACAATGTGAACTAGCATTTTATTGAAGAAAAGCTTTCTCTCATGTTTGATCGTTGCAAGAATTCTATATTAAATATAAAATCCTCCCTCTGGGATTGGACAGACTTTAGCTGAGTGTGATACATTTTCTTCCTTAGAAATCGTTTTAAGATTCTTTAAGATTAAAGATCTGTATAAAAGTTATTATTATTGGTTACCTGTCTTGCCTCCTTGATTCCTATATTGACTATTTCCCCAAAGTAATTTTCATTAAACCTTACACAGTTACACTGCTGGAATCTCACCTCTTTGTGTTTCTTTCAGTCAGCATGATCGGATTCAGAAATGCATAGGCAAAGGGCATGCTTTCTTTGATTGATTTAAGGAAGCAGGTGGGAAATCTTGTAACCTGACTTTTTTTTTCCTGCATGTCTTTCCTTTCAAGTTTCTCAATCTGATATAAAAGACATGGTAGTCTCTAATCATGCTCTAATCTCTGCTTGTCTAAATCCAAATATTTTCTTCCTACACTCTGCTCAGTTAATACTTAAATCCCTTACTATTCAATGATCCCATTTTAAAACTCTGCTTGGGAAAGCAGTGGTGACTTTTGATGCTAATCTTATTCAGTCCACTGACTATATCCCCTTCAAGGAAATGACCAAGTAGTTCTAATGGGGTAAATATACAGCAGGGCAGATCATAATATAGAAAAGAAAGCAAAGTTAGAATTTTTAGAACCACAGATAATAAAAATAGAATTCTTATATTAAAATTCCAGCGTATTTACTCTGATGAGCTATATACTCATTCCATTAAAAATAACAAGTCATACCTTTTATTAGCAGATTCACTGGATTGATTGTAGAAGAAACATTTGGTTTATATTCAGATACTGGACTAACAAATCCCGAGTTCACCCCTTTAATGAGAATTATTATATGCTCAAAATTTTAATAAAAATATTAATTAGATAATGATCTTAAGATTGTATCTCCTTGCATTCATATTTGGAAGATTTAGAAGGCCAAGGGAACAAAAGGAAAGGAGAATATGTTGCATAGAAAGCTTCAGGTTGAGTGTAAGAACATCTTTTCTTACATGTAAGTCTTTCAGAGGTGGGTTCAAAAGTAAATATACAACATTTGATGAAATAAACAAATTCATTTTCAAAATACATAAAATTTATCCTAAAATAATGTCCTTTTGCTAAAACAATCTAGGACAGTTTTCCTTTCTTATAACAAGAACAAACAAAATATCAATCCTTTATTTCTTTTTTCTTAGTTTATCAGTGCTGGTCTTTCTGAACATCTAAATGGTCTCCTATTCCTTATCTATGAATTGCCTATCACAATTATCAAGGCCGGAACTCTAACAAACTCCGTATAATTTTCTCCCTGCAAGGGAAAGTAACTCTTTGCTACTTGTGTCACTTCTGAACCTACATTTACCTTCATCATCACAGTACTCACAGTGGTTTCTAATTTGCAGTTTCATCTTTTCTGTTGCAGTTTAGTTTTATGAGTTCAGATTTATAGTGCATTAAAGATATTAACAGAAGCAACCTGAAACTTTTGTTCAAATCACCTTGTGAAAGAATGACTGGAATAATTACTAGGCAACTGGTCTTTCTTCATTGTCAAATATTCTCAAAGCTAATCATAAATTCTTATCCCACGACATAATAATAATATTTAAATACATGTTTGTATTAATTACCTTTCTATTACTGTGATATGTTTGATGTAAGAAGTGGGCCCCTTGTTTGTCCCGGCCACCCACCTAGCTTACTCCCGAAATAACCACACATAAACTGTATTAATTAAAACACTGCTTGGCCATTAGCTCTAACTCCTTAGTGGCTCTTTCATATTAGTTTAACCTATCTCCATTAATCCGTGTATCACCACGTAGCAGTGGCTTACTGGAGATTCTAAGTGCTGTCAATCTCAGGCAGAGGATCCATTGCTTCTCTGACTCTACCCTTCTTTCTCCCAAAATTCAGTTCTGTTTTCTCCACTTACCTAAGTTCTGCCCTATCAACTAATCCAAGGTAGTTTCTTTATTCATTAACCAATGAAAGCAGCACACAAACAGAAGGAACTCCTATACCAGTGATAGAATGCTTTGATCACACCAATCTATAGAAAAGTTTAATTGGACTTATTGTTCCCGAAGAATAGGAGTCCTCCATGACAGAGAATTCAAGCAGGAACAGCTGAAAGTTTACATTGTGAACCACAAGCAGGAAACAAAGAAAACACTGGGGATGGTAAAGGCATTGAAATGTCAAAGCCCACCCCAAGTGACACATTTTCTCCAGCAAAGCCACACCTTCTAAACCTATACAAACAGAGACATCAATTATAGATTAAGTGTTCCAACATCCA
Source organism: Bramus lutescens (assembly GCA_001685075.1). Classification (NCBI taxonomy): domain Eukaryota; kingdom Metazoa; phylum Chordata; class Mammalia; order Rodentia; family Cricetidae; genus Bramus; species Bramus lutescens. The sequence goes on along the minus strand of LOEQ01006688.1, from coordinate 83,609 downwards.
AGACTATGTGATGTGGGATTCCCTTCTGTGTGCTACGATTACCATTAATGAATAAAGAAACTGCTTTGGACCAATAACAGGGAAGAACTTAGTTAGAAGGGGCAAACAAAACTGAATTCTGGGAGAAAGAAGGTGGAGTCAGAGAGAAGCCTTGGAGCCTCTGCCAGAGACAGATATGCTGAAACTTTGTTGGTAGGCCACAACCTTGTGGTAATGCGAAGATTATTGGAGATGGGTTAAATTAAGATGTAAGAGCCAGAAATATACTTATGCTATTAGCCAAAGAGTATTTTAAATAATATGGCTTCTGTGTGATTATTTTTGGGTCTAAGCTGTTGGACCGTTGGGAAACAAGTAGTCTCCTCTTCCAACTATGGGAGACATTTTTTCTCAAATGAACATAGAGATTAAACGTACAAATCATATATAAAAGTTTTCCATACTGTGCAACAACTATTTCATGCTATTTTTGAGTCCAGGCTTATAAACAAAAAAGCTTGATTTGAACTTCATTTTATCTTCTCTGTATTCATTCACCATTAAGAAAACTCTCTGTTGAGTTCATGGCTCTCATGTGGGGAAATGATGATTATCTATATCTGATTTTCAACTGTTTCTTACAAGATTTTGAAATCTTCTACATAGCTAATAACTATGCATATACATATACCTGTATTAACATGAAATGTCTTATCTATCATGGATAATTAAAAATTGTCTGATTCTTTGTATAATATTCATTATAAAAATTCTCTAGATGTTGGTATGTCAAATCTATATTTTCTTTTAGTTAAAAAATTGTTAATGCATTCATTTGTTGACAGGGGCTATACATGGTGTGACACATATATGGAGGTAAGAGGACAACTGAGAGTTGTTGGCAAGAAGGGACAAGGAAGTCTATCCTATCGTAGATTTCAACAGCACACTCTTAGACCTCACCTTCACTCAATGGGCAATCAAAATTTAACTTATGAGCCTTCGTGTGACATCTCAGATTTAGACTATAAAAATGAGATCAGAACAACTGACAATTGGGCTACTTATTCTTTAGAAAAAATATACATTTTAAGCCATAAAAATATTGAATATGGAGAAGGCAGCATAATAGGAGGAAAAAAGTCCCATGAGCAGGAAAAAGAGTCAGAGATATATCGGCTCCCACTGATAGGAGTCTCCCAACAAGACTAAGGTAACAGCCATAACATGTATGTAGAGGACCTGCTACAGAACTATACAGGCCCCATGCTTGCCTCTTCATTTCCTGGGAGCCTATGAGAGCCCTGCTTAGTTGACTCAGTGGCTCATGTTCTCCTGATGTTGTCCATCTCCTCTGACTCCTACAGTCTGTCCTCCCCCCACATCCAACAAGGTTCCCTTCTCATTTTGGTGAGGGATCTGGTAGAGATCTCTTCCAATGTAGATGCTCTCTCTGCTTAATATTGATTATAGGTCTCTGCACACTCTCCCATGTATTGCTGGAGGTAGTTTATCTTACAAGGAAGAATTAGATAAGGCACTGATCTATGAGTCTAGCAGAATATCTTCGGGTAACATTTTATTGTGTTTTTTAGTTAGTTTGTTTAGTTTTTGATTTATTTTTATTTTGTTTTGACCAGTGTGTTTGGTTCTACCCTAGGTCTTAGGTCTCTGTGCTATCCAGTCTCTGGTTCCTGGCCAATAAGCAGGATGGCTCCCTCTAGAATAGTGGGCTGCAAGTTAAATCAAACATTGATTGACCACTCCCAGAAGTTCTGCTCTACCATTGCCCCAACACAACCTTCAGGCAGGTCAGATTGTAAGTTCAGGGTTTTGTAGCTGGATGTGCTTATGTTTCTCTTTTAGTAGCATGAAGAGAACCTTCTTGTGCCAAAGAGACTAGAATGTAAGTGTAAAAGCAACATGCAGGCATCAGTACAACCATTTTACTTTCAATTAGCTGTATGGACATTGTCCTTGGCAGTGGGATTCTTATATCAGTTTTTGGAGAATGAACCTCTGCCACAGCATTTTCCTTGTCTTATTTTATCTTGTTTTGCCTTGTTTGACTATCATCTCTTGGGGGCCTGCTCTTTTCTGAAAAGGAAACAAAGTAGGGAGTGGTCCCAGGGGCGAAGTGACATGGGTAGAGAGATCTGGGAGGAGAGGAAGGAGGGAAAAAATGTGGCCAGCATGTATTGTATGAAAGATAATTTATTTTCAGGATTAAATATAAACCTACTGGAAATAGTAAGAGCCTGTAGCCACAAAAATGTTATAAAATATATAAAACTTAATTAATTTCTTTTGTCAACTATGATTTTTCAGTTGAGAAAACACTTTATAATACTGACACGGAAATCTAAGACTGCAAAGAAAAATCTATTTAATATGTTCTATGAAGTTTTGGAATATAGCTTAGTTAAAAGATGGTTAACATGATAAAATATAAAGAAAATTGTAGGCATGATAAAAGACTATTATCTTTGAAAAATCAGAATCTCTAAAAAGCAATAAGAAAAGTGTTTACAATTTTTATAGCTATTTTGTGAAGATAATAAAATAGATCAAAACCTAATTAAATAATTATATACATCTCTCTCTATATATATATGTATATATATATATATATTTTTAGTAGTAGTATACTTCTAAAATTCCAACACATAGAAAGTTGAATCAGAAAAAATCAAGGTCTACCTTGGCTTAAGTCTTTGTTTTTAACAGTGACAATAAAAATAAGCATTTGTTATAAACCTTATTAATGTTTTGCATTTTGAATATAAATTATTAGACAGAAATTTTACCCCTGAAACTTGGTAAAAATGGATAATGCTATTATAGAATCATAACAACTTAAATGAAAGAACTTGAGGAAGAAACGACATGGACAGTAAGAAGAGATAAGAATCAGAGATGGAATGTTTGCAATGTATGCAAATATTCTCTTTCAAGCAGAAAAGCATATGCTGATGAAGAAAAGCTGAGGACCAATATCAGTTTCATAGACCATAGTTTGAGAAAGCACAAAGTTAGAAATGTGTCCCTTGGCCTGCACTTAAAGAACTTTCAAATAAGCAAAAATGCCTTTACTAAGGAAGCACACAGGTTCATGTTCCTGCATAATAAATGGTCTTATGTGTTTAGGTAGAGAGTTTAAGCAGCCTTATGACTATTCTGCCTCTAACAGAATGGAAAGAACTCTCAATTATCCTTAAAGATACAGCTACTTTTAAGTCAGCATTCCTATAAAGTTCTGTCCTAGCTCAGTAGTATGATTAATTTTCTATATCAATTTTTCTCGGTTACAGTTTCCAGATGTTTGTTCAAACTTTGAAGATGTTGCTGTGAATGTATTTTTGAATGGGATTAACAGTTCTGCATGTATACATTCAGGAAAGCAAATTGTCCTCCATGTTGTAAAGAAGGATTATGCAGTTTACCAAATGCCTTAAGGAAAAGATTCATTTCCCTTGAAAAAGAGGTTTTGTTGTTGTAGGGTTGAATGTACAAGGCCTTTCTGGGTCTCCAGTCTGCTGGCCTACTCTTCAACGTTTGGTCAAGTTGACCTCTTCAATCACTGGAGACAATTTCTTAAATAAAATTTTTGTATATACACATAGTACACTGAATATTTCTACAGAACCCTCCTTTTTAACAGGTAGTTTAATTGGAAATGTTGAGAAAAACATGCAGACCACTGCCATGACCACTTGCAGGACAACAGAACAACTGAACTACAACTTACACCTATGTCCTCTGAAAAATATCTTAATGCACAAGAAACATAAACACACTGATAAAACAAATGAGGTTGGAGAGAATGACTGTGGAGCACAAAATATCAGTTACCGAAAATACACTTTTTGCAAAATTAGTAATCTGAAATGGAACCAATATAGGTATATTTCATATTAATAAAGGCATAAAGAACATGAATTCTTACAAGGAAAAGACACTATGAAGGAGATTCATATTTCACACAGAGTGAATATGAATTAAAATAGAGAGAGTGGAAAAAACAAGCAGCTATATATTTGTTGCACTGTATGTTATAAATAGTTGAACACAGAATTGGATAACTGGGTCACTGCACTAATTAGCTTGAAAACAACACACAGAAAGACAGAAAATGTGACAGGACAATGAAAAGATGTTAAGGCTAAAATGAGGAAGATAATTCAACTGTACACTTATGCTCTTCAAGAAAAGTATGACAATAACACATCAGCTCACGCAATCCCTTGTAACATCATAGATTCTTTATCACACCATAGTGAAACAACAAGATAATGAAACCATGATAAAGGGAAAGAACATTCATTTGTAAAGGAAGCACAATTGCATTCACACTTGGGTTCGCATTCACAGGATTATAGGAGGAAAACCAATTTTCAAAGCGTCGAATGAAAACATGTGTCTATTCATCTATATTCTCAAAAACTTCCCGACCACATTATCCAAAACAGAGTATCCAATGGAAAAGGAATAGTTTTAACTTTTCATGAACCTTGATCTACAATTCAGATAGTATGTGTCAAAAAACCATATCACCTTCAAATATTAAAATTAATACATACCAGTTAAACATTAAGTAATTTTCTAATACCTGGGTTTATTTATTTCTAAATGATAGGGAACTGTGAAGCATGTTAACTATATAATTTGTTAGGCTCTTGTTTAAACTTTTCAAAAAATCACTATACAAACAGAAATAACTACACAAAATGTAAGAAACTGCCAAACAAAGATTTAAAATGTTGGAAGATAACAAAGGACAGAGGAAACATTTATTAGCGTCATAATATTCTTATATTTTGAGTTAATTGTATCCATGTTCTTCATTTGCTACTATTTTAAGGATGTACATTAAATATTAATAAAAATTGACCTTCAAAAAGCAAATCTCAACAAACTGCAAAAAGTCATTACCATACTGGCAATCTCATCTGGCCACAGAATAATTAAGGAATCAATAATGATTAAAAAAATAGACCATTATCGTTTGGAATTTGCACAACATGCTTAAAAATTACTCATCTATGAATGCAGACCTTAAATTACAAATGAAATAACATCCAGAATACAACAGTTAAGTCTGCACACATCTGTCCATGTGAAATGTTGCTAGAAATACATGGAAATTCCAGTAAAAAGAACCAAGAAACTAAAGCTATGTAAATACAAAGACAAAGAAATTTTTAAAGTATGTTATGGGTTAAAAATAAAAGAAATCAGTAAGTCCCTGGAAGTAATCCCACCTGCCTCAACTATGTGAAGAGTTCCAGAAGGTTTTAAGTCTCATGTTGTGAACAGATTAACTTACTGGTAGATAATCTTCACCTTTATTGATCACTATCCAAAAGCTTCTAGGTCTAACATTTTTAAGAAAGTATCTCTAAAACTGTACTATATTCTTCATGTATGAATTCTCTAAGACATTAATCTACTCATGACCCTTAAGAGTTCAGTGAATAGCTTTGAATCAATGGTAACGCAGATGCCATAGTTACCATAATTATCTCACACAATAATTTAGACAGTCATTAATCTTGGCAAAGGAGAAGTTGGTGAGGGGAGGATTGACAGAGATGGGAGCAATCAAAAGAGGGTCTAGGGGAGATAGTAATCAGACTATATTGTGTGTGTGTGTGTGTGTGTGTGTGTGTGAAATTGTCAACCAAAGAGTTTAAAAAGGAAAAATATTTTGTGAATAGAATTTCCACATTAAAACATGAAGTTCTGACTCTACATTTTCCTCCTTTGTGCTTTCTTTTCTGAGCATGAGTAAAATTTATACTGTAGGATATTTTTTCTATTTGAAAAATTATGCATATATATTGGTACTAGAAATTGCTCAGTGGTTAGAGCACTCTTCCAGGTCTGATTCCTAACACCCACACGGCAGCTCACAAGCATCTGTAACTTCAGTTTCAGGTCACCCAATGCCCTCTTCTGGTCTCCATATGAAGCAGACACACACACAAAGTGCACATGATACATGGATGTGAAATAACCGTACCATACATGTAAAATGATTATGAAAACATAATAAAAATCAAACTATTTCAAACATTAAAGGAAAAGGCTAAATGACCAAGTTATAGTTATTTATTAGTAAAAGTTATAAGGACATTTTGAGGAAAATGCATGTAAAATCTGCCTAGAATACTTAGAAAAGTTCTAAACAATACAAATATAAACTCTTGAAACTTTGAGTAAGGAATCATTAAATCAAAATTACTGGTGGAACACAAAATCATATACTTAACATATATGATCTATCACCTCATGATCTTAATAGGTGAAACATTTTTATGGGTGGGGGTTCTATGTTCATTGTAAAAGTAATTCTAGTGTGCAGATAGCTGAGTTATAATCCCTAAAGTGTATGATTTATAGATACATAAAGTAGATGGAAAAAAGGCAACCAAACACAAACAAGCAAAACCTTTTCAGTTGTGATCAAATTATAGATTTTGAGAGGATGTGATTACTCTATACTCTCAGACAGGTCTTAGGTGAAAATGTATATATTCTCAGATAAGGGAAAAGGGAGGATTCATTACTACAAAGGAAAATCTCTCTGAAAGGAATAAAATACATAACATACCAAGATCTTGAAGCATGCTCACTCACAAATAAAATTTTACAAAGTAACATTGCACTAATATAATTAAATGTCATAAAACATTTGATGTATGTATTTAACACTTATATCTTGCTAAATGTAAAGAGTGAGTATATAATCAACTATTAATTATTGACTTGCAATTATTCACATAGGAGCTATTTTTTCTCATTGGTATATGAAAATAGCTGAGAGAAGCAAAAGGAAAGAGGAAGGATTTATTATGACTCAGTTTGACTGCCCATCACAACAAGGAAAGGATAGTGAGGTACCATCTCATCCTGAAGAAATGAGAAGCAGAGAGTTTGGGCTGGAGCAGGGTTAGTTTAGCAGTCCTAAGTCCCTGTGGCCTCTGTGCTCCAACCTCCATCAGGTTGCAAAATCTTCTAAAAGAGTGCCACACACACTGGAGCAAGTACTCAAATCTGAGCCTGTAGAAATTATTTCACTCAAATCATATCATTCTCATTTCACATTTTCAGGAGTATTTAAAATGTACCAAATAAACAGAAACCACTGCCCACAATGAGTAAGATGATGGAAGATAACTGTGAGATATGTAACTCTTTAAACATAAGTAAAATATGCAAGGAAGCAAAAAGAAGAAAAAGCTATGATGAGAACAAAGTTTTAAATTTTCATGCTGAAATTATGTTTTTTTCAAATATAGAAAATAAAAGAGTGAAATACAGCAACAGCCAATTGGCAAAGAGTTTCAAGGTCATTAATACCTACATGCTTTTAGTTTTTTATGTATAAAATTGGTCATGGTTTCTAAAATTTTTTTAACTGTTTTTGCATAACTTCCTCTAAAGTGAATAAATATGTAAGTTTACTGATTACAACTTTTATGCCAATTTAATATGGAAAAAGTAGTTGTGTTCTTTGTGGCTAGTTATTAGGTAGAAACTATGAAATGACACCCACCTTCTGAATAAGCAATCCTTTTACAAATAATCTTCATTAGAAAAGTAACAGAAGGATGAATAGACTGCTGCAGATGATGATGCTGGTTTTCATATTTCTCCCAAGAGCAAAACTTGTAAACAACTTAATCATACAATGATTATTTAAATAAATTATTGCTAAGAAAAGCAATAACATATTGGATCACTGTAGAATGAGTTACATTTCTCAGTACCAATATGCAAGGTGTACCTGTGATATATTGTTGAGTGAAAACAATGCATACAAGAACTATATGAACAGAACAAGGCATTTTAACTTTAAAGAAACTACCTGTTTATATATTCATAGAAAATGTCTAGAAGGATAGACATGAGACTATTTATAGTAGTTACCTCAGGGAACAGGAACTGAAGAGAGTTTTAATGTGAATTTGTTTATTCTAGTGATACACTATTGTATCATTGCATGGACAACCAGTATTATTTAAGGAACAACACTATTAGAATAAGCAGCCATTATATAAAGAAATTTCTCATGAGTAATAATTATGGAAAATTGATAAGTACCCTTCATCTCCCTGGTTTAGGAAGTCCTGTATATGTTTTGCTTTTATTGGTTAATAAAGAAGCTGCTTTAGGCCAATGACTTAATAGAATATAGCCAGGCTGGAAGATATA
>LOEQ01006688.1:40065-50203 GCA_001685075.1 Bramus lutescens | reverse complement strand
GTGTGTTGTTATTTTGGGGTATAAGCTAGCCATGCGGGAGCTGGGCTGGACAAATAACAGGCCTGCTCCCCTATCACTACACTGGGAACTGGAACTGAATCCAGCAGAAAATAGGGCCATGCAAGCTTTTTGTCTGCACTTATAGTACATAAAATCATGCCCAAAGTGGGTCAGTATCTTAAAGGCTTTGGAAGTTCCCACAATACCTCCCCCTTTTGTATAAATGAGAGAGTTGTAAGCCTAATACAAAAGTAATATAACAAGAACAAAAATCAAGTATTGTCCAGGAAAAAGAAGAGCAAAACATACATAAAAATAAGAATTACAATCAGCATGAATAGCATCAAACAAGAAACGTACGCTAAATGTTTCAATAGCTGTTCTATCCTAAGGAGTCTAAGTCTTATATTAAAAATGACTAGGCTAAGTCATGAGAGAAAAGTAACTATGACTATCTAACCTTCAACCCTGTCAAAGACTTGAGAAGGGAAAATTATTACCTGAGTAACAGGAAGTACAATCAGGCAACTTCCAAAAGATGTAACAAATTACAGAAATGGCCAGCTATCTGGGCAATCACCCAAAGTCTCATTTGCAATGTTGGGGCATCCAACTTTGGCTAAGGTCTAGAATATCTGACAGACCATTTTCAGAAGCAGGCAGTTTTTAAAAACTGTCTTACCCTGTCTTGGTGAAGTTTGGCAGTCTTTTTGTTTGTATCTTGCTTGTCCAGTCTGGACACCATTATCTTGTGAGCAGTCAAGCCATGTGCAGTTCCTTTCCCAAAGGCCAGTTTTGCCAAGAAGAAAACAATTTCCAAATGTAGTGTCTTAGGTGCCCAACATTCTCTTGGGAATATATCAGTACTGCCAGGAGCAATAGTGTCTCACATTAACAGAATCCTAAGTTATTTAAATGCCATATTCTACAGTTCTTTCAAGTGTTTGAAGATTACCTATCTATGTGGAATGCAATCTCTATGGATCTAAAGAACCTGAGTTATCTAACTATAAGTATGACAAACATGCATGACTATTGACCTGTATTCTTAAAATAGCTTAAAGACTGAGGCTTCATATCAAAAAATTAAACAATCTTTAAACAAATGTGCATCAAATGAGGACAACGACCTCAAAATTTGATATTTATATGTATATATGTGTGTGTCTATCTTGATCAGAGGTAAGAATACATAATGCAATATGATAAATACATCCTAAAATTGCATCAATATGAAAAATATCTTAAGCAAATGTAGAAACACGCATGCAATATGACAAAATAACTTTGCATAGGTGCACAAATGTAAACAGAAATATGAGCATATTCAATATAACAAATAAAATTTGAATTTGTATTGATATACAAGAATCCATATGTAAATTGTGTATAAATAATAGCTTACAAGTAGATACACAAATTTTCCTATTATCCCATCTCAACCATTCCCTTTTTTTTCAAAAGAGATCAACGAATCTACGTCATTTCCTCCCCTGACCCTTTACCACATAACACCAACCCACAATAAATGTCCCAATCCTGAGGACAAACTTTGTTGAGAGAGGGGTCATCATTTTCTAGAATTACTTTTAGATACCATGGAGGGGATGTCATTTTTATGGGATCCTGTAAAAACAAAAATGACAATTAAGTTTCAATTGCAGATAATCTTTGAGTAGTCGGTAGGTTTTTACTGAAGTTCTGTTTGAAATTTTGATATGAATGTGTACCATCTCAGTTGGCCAAGTTGGAATCATTTCTAGCAGTTTGTAACCCAAAACCATCCAGGAGATGCAGGGATGGTTCAACATATGAAAATCTGTCAATGTAATCCACCATAAAAAAAAAAACCTGAAGAGTAAATAGCCACATGATCATCTCATTAGATGCTGAAAAAAACCTTTGACAAAATACAACATCTCTTCATGATAAAAGTCTTGGAGAAAGCAAGGATACAAGGAACATACCTAAAAATATACAGCAAGCCAGCAGCCAACATCAAACTAAATGGAGAGAAAATCACAGAGATACCATTGAAATCCTGAAAAAGACAAGGTAGCCCACTCTCTCCATATCTATTCAAAATAGTTCTTGAGGCCCTAGCTAGAGCAACAAAACAATAAAAATGATATCAAGGGGATACAAATCAGAAAAGAAGAAATCAAACTCTCACTATTTGATGATGATATGATAGTTCATATAAATGACCCCAAAAATCCTAACAAGAACTTCTAGAACTCATAAACACTTTCAGTAATGTAGCAGGATACAAGATGAACTCAAAAAAATAGTCCTTTTTTACACAGATGAGTAATGGGCTGAAAAGAGAATCAGAGAAAAAAATCTTAAAGTGGTTCTATCAGCATAATGGCATATATCAACCAGGTATAATTGTTGTTATGGGGCCCCAACTTCTTCCTGGGGACTTTAAAGATTAGTGTAAATACAAATCCCTTCTTGCATGGTGTCTGGTCCTGAAGGCATTATTGTTATTTTGAGAGTTAAAAGTTCCAACTTTCTTTTTAGTGGTGCTAATATTTTTAACAACTTTAGACCCTTTGTTCAAACCTACCTTGTCCCCAACATAGTTCAAGATATTTTCCTTGTCAAATGTATACTGTTGTCTGTAATTTAGGCAAAATTACTTTCTTTTTATATAAAACTGTTTATTTGATATTTTTGCTCCACTTTTTGCCTGCTCTCACTGCATAGATAGAGAAATGCAGTGTAAAGAAACATTGGAAACTCTGAACGTCATGCAACAACTTTTACATAGAGAAGTAAAATAGAGAAAGATGTTTCCTAAGATTCCTTCTTTTTAAACAGTTATTTAATAATGATAATGCCATCAATGTCCTAGCAGTACTACTCATGGGCATATACCCAAAGGATACACATTCATAGCACAAAGATATTTGTTCAGCTATGTTCATAGCTCTTTAATTATAATAGCCAGAACCTGGAAATGACCTAGATGACCTTCATCCCCCCCCAAAAGAAAATGTGGTACAGTTGCACAATGGAGTATTATTCAGTGGTTAAAAAAAAGTCATCTTGAAATTGGAAGGCAAATAGAACTAGAAAAAAAAATCCTGAGTAAGGTAACCCAGACGCAGAAAGACAAACAAGGTATGTACTCACTTATAAGTAGATATTAAATGCAAAGAAAACATTAACTAGACTACAATTCACAGCCCCTTAGAAGCTATGTAGCAAGGAAGACCCTAAGAGAGACCTACATGAATGCCCCTGAAAAGTGAAAATAGTCAAGTCTCCTGAATATGTTTGGAGCCTGTGGGAAGCTGAAGAAAGGAGGATGGAAGAGGAGAGAGAACAGGATGGTACATTTGGGAGAAGGACAAAGAGGGAAAGCAAGGAAAGAGATATCTTGTTAGAAAAAGCCAATATGGACAATATGGGATTAGGGAGAAATATGGTACTAGGAAAACTCCCAGGAATCTACAAGGATGACCTCTGACCTCAGCTAAGACTTTAACAATAGTGGAGAGGGTGCCTGAACTGACCTTCCCCTGTAATCAGATTGTCATCATAGAACCTTCATCCAAAAACTGATGGAAACAGATGCAGAGATCTACAGCTAAGCAGTGGGTTGAACACCTGTAGTTCAATCGAAGAAAGGGAGGAGCAATTATTTGAGCAAAGGGGTCAAAATCGTGATGAGGAAAGTCACATAGATAGCTGATCTGAGCTAGTGGGAGCTCAGTGACTCTAGACTGAAAGCAGAGGAATCAGTATAGGACTGAAGTAGGCCCTCTGAATGTGGATGACAGTTCTATCTGTGGCTTGGGCAGTCTGTGGGGTCACTGGCAGTGGGACCAGTATTTGTCCCCATTGCATGAACTGACTTCTTGGGGCCCATTCCCTGTGGAGGGATATTGTTCTCAGCCTTTATATAAGGTGGAGGGTATTGGTACTTCATTAACTTGATATACCAGACTCTGTAGATTCCCTGTGTGAGGCTTTACCCTTTCTGAGGAGTGGATGGGGGGTGGAGTTAAGATGGGGAGGATCAGGAGGAAGAGAGGGAGAGGGAACTATGGCTGTTGTGTAAACTGAAAAGAAAAAAAAAACTTTTAGATAAAAAAGAAAAAAATGATAATACATCAAAGTTTCTCACCCTAAGGAACCAAAGTGAAATTAATTTATGACAACAGGTAATTCTTTTGTTTTTGAAAAATTTTTGTTATCATGTTTTTTTCCTGATCTCTGAAATGTATCTGTCCCAAATAAAGATACACAGGGAATGAAATTGCTTAGATGAATTATGTGTCACAGAAATGCTTGAGATGATATTAGTCAAATGCTATATGTAGATAGCCTTCAGGGGGTTAGGAAGACTGAAGTTTTGAGAGTTAAATTGAAGACTAAACCCCATATATTTAAAACCTATACTTTGGAAGTAAGAATTTGTACCTTTCATTAGAACAGTTTAAATATATTATTAAACAATCATTATTAGACTAGGCCAATTTTGATACAAGAATTTACCTGTTCATATGCATTGATTTTAGATTAATTTTTCTTCAGTGTTAATTTTGAGATAACATAGTTTATTTTTAATTTACTTTTCAAGTTCTGTGCATATAAATCATCATTTTAAAACAAAATGATCAATAAAAATAATTGCTTATTCTCTGTAATTCACAGCTACATCCCTACATTAATGAGCAGAAGAATAGATAAATTGATTTCTTAGTTACACTCATATCCTGCATAAAATTAGTAGATCCTGAATATTTTAACACTGTCTATATAATTCATGTAATTGTCTTTAAATTAGCAATACATAAATATATCAAATCACTTTTCACATGATAGTTCATAATTTTTTAAAATTTCTTTTTCTTTTTTCTCCTTTCTTTCAGTTTTCTGAAGCAGAGTTTCTCTGTGTAGCTCCGGCTGTCCTGGAACTCATTTCTGAAGACCATGTTGGCCTTAAACTCAGATATTTGTCTGCTTCTGCCTCCAGAGTATGGGAATAAAGGTATGTGCCACCACCATGCTGACATTTTATAATTTTTAATTCACAACTTGGATTACGAATCATTGCTTTTCATAGTGGAATGCTTCAAAATATCAAAAATGCCTTGTGATGGCTAATGCTTTGTTTTAAGTTTAAATTACTGTACAGAATATAATAGATCTGAAAAGACAAAAGTGCTTCTAAACAAAGGGCCTCTAAACTGTAAACCCCTCTTACCCAAGGACAGATAAAGTACTGGAATGCTGTTTCTCATGTAAGATAGCAAGTTATATAAGCTAATAAGCCACTCGTTTCTAATTTCTGTAAACAAGTTTGGTTGTCCCAACTCTACAGGCTATGTACTTGATTGCACACAAGTAGGAGGTACATAGGCAGGAGTTATATCAAGATATATACTTGCCTCTGGTTGAACAAAGGCAGAAAGTACATACCCTTTGAGTTTTGTCTGTATCAGTTCCTAACTAATGTAATTTGGAGCCTTACTCTGAGCATGAGTCTTGGGTATGGACCTGGCCAGTATTTAATAACCCCCCTTTTTTTATTGAAGTTACTCATGGTCAAACTGGTGAATCTTTGAATTACTCCAGACCTATAACAGTTTCTTATGAAAAAGATAGGTTAAATTTTTATAAAAGAAACAACTTTTCAGTAAGAACAGTTTATAGAACAAGACTGAAGATTTCAATTGTTCTCAGTATAAAGTGTTTCCAGGATAAGTTACAGTTTACAGCTTAGTAAATTTTCAGTTAGAGCTAGTGCAACAGAGGTGTAACCTGACATGAGTCTATAAGCAAAAGCAAAAATAAAAATAAATAAATAAACTTTGGATAAGGGTTAATTTTACTGCAATTTGCATTAACAAAATCAATGTTTTGAGACAGGAATTGAGTTCTGTTTAATCTGCTCAAGCTTCTAAAGATGGCCTACATATATGAATTTAAAAATATAAAATGTCACCATATATAACCTAGTAACAATTTCCACTTTTACATTATTTCAAATAAATAATATATAATTCAGTTACATGATAAAATATCATTCTGTTTTTCTCTTTTTCTCAACTTAAGATCTTTTTCCATTAAATTTCTTTTTCAGTACATTCCAGAAGGAGCAGTGATCAACATAAAACTGTATACTTACTCATAGAATTAAATAAACATTATAGGAATCCTTTGCTGTTACTTTGGGGCTGCTGGTGAAGATGGTGAGAGAATGTCTGTAAGAATCACTCTAAAAACCTAGAATGTCAAAAGAGAAACTTAATGGAGAATTCTGGCAAGATGTCAGATCACCGCCATGCTTATTGAAATAGGAACTGTGGCAGTCATGTGGATGAGGTTTCACATGGATTAGGAACTTGATTAGGAACTAGATTACTAGTAATCTTTGTTTTACAGGGTCAGTGAATAAGGTAGAATCTTGTCCACGCCTTGACGCTGTGAGGGGATATAATTGATAGACAATGGACTTGCTTCCTGGTGAGTTGTTGTATGAGGCTGCTTGTTTGTTTCCCGGCTGCCTAGACTCCAGAAATACCCACACAGACACTATATTAATTAAATCACTGTTTGGCCTATTAGCTCTAACTTCTTATTGGCTAGCTTTTACATCTCAATTTAATTGATTTCCACTATTTTATATTTTGCCATGAGGCTCATTCCTACAAGCAAGTTTCTGGCATATCTGTCTCCAACAGCTGCTCCATGGCTACTCTAACTCTGCCTCCTTTCTCTCTGCATTCAGTTTTCCCTGCCTAGCTCTACTCTACCCTATCACAGGCCTACAGGTCTAAAACAGTTTTTTTTTGTTTTTTTTTTTTTAACCAATGGTATTTACAGCATACAGAGAGGAATCCCGTATCTATGAGTGAGTGTTTAATAAAAACATTCACACAGTAACTGGCTACTGGGAACCTCAGAAGCAAAGGAATAATAAAACAAGGAGTTGGATTTTTGTTTTTCATATCATTTTCAATTAGGCATTGGCCAGAGAAGGTGTATAAAGGTGTACCCAAGGACAGTGAAGTTATTACCAGCAGTAGTAACAACAACAAAGCCAAAAGCTTTACAGAGGACAAAAGGAAGCCTGTCTAGAGGTTATACCAGCAATTTGCAAAGCCACAGCCATACACTGGGAGCTGTAGAAATGCAAATTTTTTTCAAAGACTGAAGGAAAGAATCTGTTCAGAGGAAAGAGCACCAGACTTTCCCGCTTACCTATTAATGACTACCCCCAATCATTTTCCTGGAATTAATTTTCTCTGTGTTCAGCTTTTATCTTAGTTTTCTTGATGCTGTGGTGAAATTCCCTGGCAAAAGAAACTTAATGTAAAAGAGTTTGCTTTGGCTCACAGTTTTAGGGTACAATCACAATGGCAGAAAGGGAGGCAGGGGGCTGAGGAAACTGGTCACACTTCTTCACACTCAAGACATACAGAGAGGTGAGTTCTTGTACTCAACTTTCTCTATGAAAAGAGACAAATAATGTCACAACATTGCCATAAAGGCTGTCATTCAACATTGAGAAATTTTAGTGATAATTATACATGCACTGGATCCTACTATGCTATCTTATATAAAAGAGATATTATTAGGCATAAAAGAAGAGATGGATGTCAGTGCAATGCTAGCTAGAAATCAACAGTAAGCATATTACTTAAAACTAATCAAAACACGAAAATAAGTCATGAATGTACTTGCCTTTGATACCAGCACTCAGGCAATAAAACTAAGAGATAGAGGATCCTTGCAAATTCTAGGTGACCAAGGGAAACCAAGGTGGCTGGAACGTGAAGTAGCCAGTTGGTCACAGCACATCAGAAATTACAAAGTCTAGGGATGAATAGTCCCGCTTAGCTGTCTCTGTTTATCCTGTTGGAGAATGGAAATGCCCACAGATACTGTGAATCTTCTACCTTGACTAATCTATTCAAGAAAATCCCTCAAAGTCATGCTGAGAGGCTTGTTGACTTGACAATTCTATCTCCTGTGAAATTAACAATATTAGTCAGATGTAGCTCCCAGCTACTTTCTATGCCTACATGTCTGATATCATGCTTTCTCCCATGATGGTCATCGACTCACCCTCTGAAACTGAAAGGAAGCCTGTAACACAATGGGTTCTTTTATGAATTACCTTGGTCACAGTGTCTTTTCCCAACAAAGGAAAAAAATGAAGATAATCATCACAATAATTGTACACATGTTTAGTTAAAATGAAGATTGTAGATAACATTGCAGAAATAAACTTTCAAATAAAGCCACAGAGGAATTTTCAGTGCAAACATACCTTACAATTAAATTTTAACTTTAAATCTTTAACTTAATATCCTATTCCTCTAAATCAAATATGCTTACTGATTCTAGCTATCAAGTCAGAAGCAAGAAGAAAGCTTTACAAATAAATATCTTCTGGATAGCAACAAATAGTTCAAATTATTTATTTCATAATCACCTACTTTTTAAACTTTCCTCTTCTTATCAAGGACATACCTTTTTTCCAGATTTAGGTTGAATAGGTAAGTTATATTCTGATAAATTTATACAAGAAATCTCTAGTGTCTAGGTAAACCTGAAGAAACATCTATAGATCCCAATCAGTATCTGCAGAAGTAAATGTATTCCTTTTGGTAAGAAGAAAATAAATTCACCTGCCTAGAGCCCCTCTCACTCTCTAGTTCATAATCTCAGGAACATTAGAATGCCTCAATTCATTAAGATCTAAATCTCTTATGCCCTGTGATAAACATTAATACTCAAACAACGCAGGGAAATGTCGTAAGATATGTGCTTAAGCCAGAGAATAATACAATGCCAAACACCTAGGGCTACCCAGTCACTCTAGATTTCTAGATTTCTCTCTAGTTGCTGTTATGCTGTATCATAGCACAGGAACCATTTTGAGGCTTAAGCAAGCAGCATCAGTGTAAGTGCTAGTTCAAGATCACTTTGCAGTCCTTGAGGATTGCAGGATGTGGATGATTGCCCCTTAGAGGAATGACTGTTGACAAGGCTTGTGAAACAACTCATGAATGATGAACTGAGAAAGCATCCAGCTGTTCATGCAGACCTGTAAATGTGCCACATCACAACCTCAGGAATGATTACAGCAATTTCCCCATGTCCTATCGCTTACCTCTGACCAAGGATGACAAGAGATGCACAAACATCACTAAGTGCCACCCGGATGTACATTTAACACCTTCTGAGTGCTCACCTTGTGGGACTAGGAAAAAACACCATCCCTTGTGATCCAACTCTACACTATAACATCTTGAACATATTGGTTTCCTTTGTTACAAAATGTTTGACTAAAATCAATTCCAGAAATGTATAAAATGAAGGCATAACTTAGAGGAACTCATATCGTACTTATGTTTATCCTTATTATCAAGACACATAATGTAAATAATAAAATATTAAAACAAAAAAAGAATAATATACTTGGTCAAGTAAACACTTTATGAACTCCTGTACATATCAGCAACCAAATACGCAGGTTCAGTAGTGAAAACTCACATGCATGGTAATCTGAAGACAATCTACTGTATAAAAGATAGTTCAGCTTTTGTTTGCGAGGTCCCTGGCCAGCAAGGTGCCCTGACCCTGTGTCAAAAGATCCATGGAGGGGTGAGCATGTTCCTGACTGGCCAGCAGAATACCTGGAAAGGGAGCACAGACATTCCTCAATCCCCCAAACTTTTTGATCATTCAGCAGGGGCTTCTCCCCCTGGCTACTGCCCCTCTCTTCCTATCCCATCTGAGCTTGCGCTATGGCACCCCTTCCCTTCTTCGGTGTCATAAGATCCCCCAGCTCAGCCTGTTCTGGGGCTGGGACAGGGTGGTGAGTACAACCAGGCAGGACTTCCTTTGTTTTACTAAGCCTGCAGGCAGCAAGTTACCCCTTTTGTCTGCAAGGTCCCTGGCCAGCAAGAGGCCTTGACCCTGTACCAGAAGATCCATTGGAGAGCATTTGAAGAAGAGATGGGCAGGCACCAAAGCAAGAATTCTTCCAACAATCTGAAAACCAACATGACAACACCAGAACCCAGCGAACCTACAACAGGAAAACTGGAATACCCTAATCCAGAAGAAGTAGAAAAAAGTTATATTATGAAAGCAATAGAAGCCCTTA
>LOEQ01006688.1:22968-36512 GCA_001685075.1 Bramus lutescens | reverse complement strand
GTTTGGATGCTCACCTTCCTAGACCTGGATGGAGGGGGGAGGATCTTGGACTTCCCACAGGGCAGAAACCCTGACTGCTCTTCGGACTGGAGAGGGAGGGCGGGAGGGAGAGGGAAATGGGAGGAGGGGGGAAGGTTGAAATTTTTAATAATAATAATATAAAAAGAAATCCCCCAAAATAAAAAGGTCTTTTAATGTGCCCCAAATTTTCAAATTGGTTAAATTTCAGATTGTTATATCTCAGCTGTAACTTTTAAGTGCAGATAACTGTCTAATAACCAACTTTTGAAGTTTATTTTTCTGTATTTTGATTCTAAATCATTAACCCATAAAATATGTTTTAACAAATACATGTAAGTGATTTTTTAAATACTAGACTGAAGTATTTATCTGAGTATCTTACTAGCACCCCAGTTATTTAAATTAAAACTCATTTGCAAGAAGAAAAAATAAATAAAAAGAGAGTTCATTCCTATGATGTTTGCAGTTTCCCTAGTAGCAACAACTATTACATTTATAAAAAGGAAATTTATGACCCAATTGAGAGAGAGAGAGTTAATACACACAAAAGAAGTGCAAGTACATACTGTATAAAAGGGCACTTAGTTTCTGACATGCTTCTAATGTTATTACCATTATAACCTATTCATCATATTTGCTTGTTCATCACAATATATACTGCAGCAGTTTATCGAGGCTATACAGCTGGAAATATAAACTCAGAGTGAACATGTTCTTTCTTTATTTTCCGTCTACAGTATAACAATAAAATAAATAAAGGTAGCAGCTACATAGAAAAATCATAATGAAGAAAGACCTTTTACTTCTTTTTTCACCCTACACATTTTGATACCTAACTCCTTTGTTTTAATTTTCTGGTGACCTCTCTGTTAGCCATTAATAAGGTACTCTATTAGCCACCTGTGTTCCTATTGCTTTCTTTGACTCTTCTATTATTTTGTATTCTGTTTTATGACCTTTTGTCATGTCCATTCTTTTTTTGTTTTCTATATTTTATTCTCAAATAACAAATAAAGGTCCTAGTTAACATGGGCACAATATTTCAATAGTCAAAATAATGCTCTAAGTTTAAATAAAGGAAACTACTAGGATTGCTGATAGCTTAGGGGGGAGCACTTGCCAGGCATATTCAAGAAGCAGGTTCCCAGACAGCACACAACAAAGACCACAGCTCACCTATCTGTTTATATACAAAAATCATTTTAGTATTTTGTGTAAAATATTCACAGTATTAATTTTTTAAGAGGAACTCTTCACCTAAGAGAATGAAACCTACTCTACTGCTTAACATATTTTTGTCATCTTTCCATTTAGAGTTAGGCATTGCATCTAAATCAAAATATTATTATTGTCTTAACTCACTTATTTCTTATATATTTCAGGTCTTCTGTTAATTCAGTCTCTAAACAAATGTGAAAGCAGTATCTTCTAAACTATGAGCTCTTAAGAAACTTTACCATTTGAGTGAGGAAGTCTTAGTCTATGTCTTAGTTAGGGTTTCCATTGCTGAGATGAAACACCATGACTGAAAACACAAATTGGGGGAGAAAAGGGTTTATTTGGCTTATACTTCCACATTGCTGTTCATGATAGCAGGAAACAGGACAGCACCTCAATAAAGGCAGGATTCTGGAGCAGGAACTGATATAGAGGCCTGATATAAGAACTGATATGGTAGATGCTGCTTATGGTCTTTCTCAGTCTGCTTTCTTAAAGTATACATTAGTAACAACCCAGGAATGGCACCACCCACCATGAGCTTGTTCCTCCCTCATTGATCACTAATTGAGAAAATGTCTTATAGCTGGATCATATGTAAATATTTCCTCAACTGAGGCTCCTTTCTCTCTGATGACTCTGACTTACATCAAGGTGATAGCAAAATCAGTCAGTACAGTCCCTGCCAAAATGAGATAATTAGGAATTGCAGTAGTATTTTCTCTTGAAAGGAGAAATAAAATTTGGTTCTTGTGAATAAAATTGATTCATGCTATGCTTATTCTTAAAATTACTTTTCCCGAGTGTTATGTCAAATACACATTCAATTATTTTTATTTATCCTTCCATGTAAAGAAAATTAAAGTTTCATAAAAGAATGCAGCACTTAGGAAGTTTTCATAGAAGTTTTTTTTCAACAGAAACTCTGGTTCTTTTATACTACTTCCGAATATGAAAGAGATGCTGTGTGATAAACACATTTGAGAATCAAAGGGTCTAAACGGTTAGAAAATACCCTTTACTAAAACAACAAAAATTTTAGAATGTCATGTTAAAGAATATTTCTCTTTTCCATTGCACCTTACCTTAACATGACTTCCTCTTATCATTCATGATGCAGGTGACCCAGCAGGTTCCCTGGTGGATGGGAGACCATGATGGGGGAGAGACAGACAGATACACCATGCAGAGAGAGCTTGGATATAAAGTTTATTTGTGGGGGGAGAGAAAGAAAGAGAGAGAAAGAGAAGAAAGAAGTGGGAAGGGGAGAAGGAAGAGAGGCAAAGCTGCCTCCTCAGAAGAAATACATGGGGGTAGGGAGAGGAGGCTGGAAGGGGGAGATTGGGAGTGGGCAGGGCTTGTCTCTTAAAAGAATAGGGTACCCAGGTGACCAGGGAGGCCAGCAGATTACAACACTTGCTTAAAAAACAGGGTACTAATCCTAAATTGCTTTGCTAAATATGATTTAGAGTGGGTCCTAGTTTCATTCTGTTGCTAGCATAAAGCACTGACCAAAAACAACTTGATAAGAAAAGGGTTTATTTTGCTTAAATTCTAAGTCACTTTCCATCATTAAATATATATTAGAAGTATATAATCATAAATATATATATACTTACATATTACAAATATATAATAACAAATTTACGTATATTTATGATTAAACACAGTGGTGACTCATGCCTTTAATCTCAGCACTTGAGGAAAAGTCAAGTGAACCTTTGAGGCTGGCCTGGTCCACAGAGTTTTAGGACAGCCAAGTCTACACAGAGAAATCTTGTCTCAAACAAAACAAAACAACCCTCCTGCATGCAATAAAAAAACAAACAAGCAAATGAACAAATGTCACATTCAATCATTGAGGAAAGTCAACACTGGTACTCCGGAAGCCAGGAAGCTGGAAGTGGACATCATAAAAGAACACAGCTTGCTGTCTCATCTCTGGCTCATCCACTCACAGACTCATATTTCTTTTTCCTTTTTCTTTATTCTTTTTGTCTTTCATCTCCATTCCATTTATTTCCATACCTTTTCATATCCACCCTCTGCCTTTGCAATCTCCCTCCCAAAATAAAATGAAATTTAAGAGAAAAGATGAAAAAATGAGAGAATGAGAGAGGCGGGGGAATCAATCTTATCGTAAAAGTATTAGTGTACCACACAACAAACCCTTTTATCCATATATCTTTTCTTGCAAGTGTTTATTGCAAAGAGTCATAGTTTTGTTCGAATCCTCTGGTTTATGCTGCACTATTATGTTGGACCTTCACTGGAACTCATCTTGGATATCCTGCTGTTGCTCTGTGTTGTGGAAATCCTGTAGCTTTGAATTTGTAGAACTGGTCCCTTCATGTGTTCCAGCAGATCACAGAGGGTGTAGATGTTGGTTGGAACAACACATAAATCTGTTTCTGGGCCTGAGAAGTTGCAAGCTTGGTCAGCCCACCAATTCCCTTTGTCCTTACAACCAGGGCAAGCTCTTCTGCCTTGGCCTGGCTAGTTCACTTTGCAGTTATGAGGAAGGGGTTAGGGCCAGTTCTCCTGCTCTCATGACCTCAGGGTAAGGTTGGATCTCCCTTGCCTACACCTACCTTCAGGGGCAGCTCTACTGTGTTGTCCAGGTGTGGACCACTCTCCAGACTGTTGAAGCTGATGAGGGGCAGGACCAGCTCTCCTACCTCCCTCAGGAAGGGTGAGGGAGAGATGTTCTCCTACACCCATGCTATCACATGACAGATTGGTAATTTGGGACAGTTTACAGCTATGGAACTGTTTTACCAAGATCTTGGCCAATGGGATTCGGTGTATTGTGATGCCCACAAATTAGGTGTAGGGCCTGATCTCCTAAGTGCTGCAGCCCATGGCAGTTAGGAGCAACTCTCAGTAACAGATTTATACTTGGCTTGTTTTCTTACACTACCTAAGATTATCTGCTTCTTAACATTTGTTAGTATTTGTCAGTAGACCATAACTTTGTTATATAGCTTTAAAATAATAATAGTTGTTTCATTTTTTCTTAATCATTGATTTAGTATCATTCAGAAGCTAGGTGTGGTGGTGCACACATTTAACCCCAGCCTTCTAAAAACAAAGGTAGGCAGAATTCCATGAATTCAAGGCCCGTTTGGGCTAACTTCATCCAGGTCAGTATAGCCTATATAGTGTGACTTTATCTTTAAAGAGAAATTTGAGTATAGTGCACATTTATACAAGTAATATATTTAATAAAATATGTTTATACCTATAAAAGCATTCTATTATTATATATGTTCAAAAATAATAAAATGCTAAATTCAAGAAATAATTAGTTAAAATATTTGTTTATCTGTTCTGTAAACTCATTCTAAATGTAAAATTTTCAGTGATGAGTATTTTCCAGATTTTATTGCTTGATATATTTCTTGTTACCATCAGGACACATGAATTTTTAAGATTTTGTGTTTCTTGAGCAACTAAGCATGTCAATTAACCCAATTTAAATTGCTCCTTCATGAGAGGAAACTGACAAATATGTACTAACTTGTTTTCATCATGTTTTACTTAGAAAAATTCAGCCATCTGCGCGGTACTGGCATACTTTTTCATCATCTCTCTTGTAGCTTTTATTCCCACAATAAATTCAGAATATGGGAGAATAGTTTAATTTCAGTGTTGTAGATATTTAATTCCTGCTGCTGTTGGATATCAGCTAAAATATTTGAAGATAGGAATGATGAACAGGATATTTTTTTCTTCAGGGCAATGTATTTAAATGACATACATAATGTAATCATAATATGAAACTCTGCTGGAGAGTAAATAATAAACTATACAATTATATGGAAAGAATGTGTATAATATGATGATAACTATGTTAAGTTGAAAAGTGGTGAAAACATAGGTTACCTTAGGAGGCAGAAATTCAGTTAGTAGACAAACTTAATATTTAACATGCTGGTTGTGAGAGTAAAGAAATCATGAGAGATGTTGCAAATTTCTTTCAGTCAATAAATATAGTTCCCAGTCTCAATACATACCACAGTAATGTAGGACAGTGTCTTCATCATCTCCCTCAACTGTAACCTTATTTTCTTCCTTTGTTATTATGAAGATTTCTGCTCACTACAACATTCTGGCCAGAACTACAAATAAGAACTTCAGAAAAACCTTATTGACTACTCAGAGATTATGTGCAATTAAACCAGGAAGTAATCTTAAAATTTAACCATCATTTTAGTTTTACAGGATCCCATAGAAAAAACATCACTCCCATGACAACTGGAAGTAATTTTAGAAGATGATGGCCCTTCTCCCAACAAAGTTTGTCCTGAGGACTAGGGACATCAATTAAGGATTGATTATAACTGGTATAGGGCTGGGGGTTGGGGACTGAGGGTTGGGTTTGGAAAATTAGTAGGCTAAGATATCTCACATAAAAAAGGAAATTGAATGGGATAATAGGTAGATTAGAGATTACTCACAGTAATAATAATAATGAGTGAATACTTGTGAGCTATTTTTATAGACAACTTACATTGGTATAAATTCTTGTATATTGGTACAAATTCAAATTATATTTGTTATATTGACTATACTCCTATTTCTGTTTATAATATGTGTACACCTATGCAAAATTATTTTGTCAGATTGTATACATGCATGTTTCTACCTTTGTTTAAAACATTTTCTCTATTGATATAATTTAGGGTATATTTATCATATTGCTTTATACTTTTCTACCTACGACCAATACACTTACACATTGTATACATTTTGAAATCATTGTCCTCATTTGTTGCACAGTTGTTTAAAGATTGTTTAATATTCTTATATAAAGTCATAGTCTTTGAGCTATATAGGTGTTAAGAAATATAGGTCAATAGTCATCCATTGTCACACTTAACAGTTATACTGGTCAGATTCTTTAGATACACAAAGATTGTATTCTACATAGATAGGTAATCTTCAACCATTTCAAAGAGCTGTAGAATATAGCATATAAATAAGTTAGGGTTCTGTTGAAATGAGACATGATTGCTCCTGGCAGCACTGATCTATTCCCAAGAGGATGTTGATCACCTAAGACATTCCATTTGGAACTTGTTTTCTTCTTGACGAAACTATCCGTTGGACAAGAAACTTGACCAATGACAAAAATTCTGGTGTTCAGCCTGGACAAACAGAATACAAGGAAAAAGACTGCAAAACTTTGACAACACAGGGTAAGACAGTTTTGAAAATTGTCCTGCTTCTGAAAATGGTCTGTCAGTTACTCTAGGCATTAGCCAAAGTTGGTTGCTCCAACAATGCAAATGAAACTTTGGGTGATATCCTAGGTAGCCAGTTGTCTCTATCATTTATTGCCCGTTTTGGAATCAGCTTGATTGTACTTCCTGCCTACTTAAATAATATTATCTGCCTTCTCAGGCTTTTGTTGGGGTTGAAGACTAGATAGTCATAGTTACTTTCCTCTTATGACTTAGCCAAGCCATTTCTACTACCCAACTTAGACTCCTAAGGATAGAATAATTATTGAAACATATAGCCTATGTTTCTTGCTTAATATTGTTTATGCTGGTTGTAATTCTAATTTTTATATTTGATATCTGTTCTTATTGTATATAGTTTAGTACTTGGTTTGGAACTCTTTTATTTGACAAAATGGGGAGGTGATGGGGAACCTCCTTCAGCCAACAGCCTTTGAGTGGCTGGACCAGGTTTGCCTGGCGTGGCATTAGGTACCAAATAGCACAGCAGTTCACTCTCTCTTTCTCTCTCTCTTGCTCGCTCCCTGCTCACCACATGTGGATGTTGTTGGTTTCCATTCCTGTTCCCCGTTGTGATCTGTGAGTTACCCTTTAATTAAAAAATAAAAACCCTTATTATACCCTATTCATTGCTCTTGTGGGATTCCTTTTTTCACAATCCTCCCATCTGACAAGCTTCCCTTCATAATGTCAAAAGGAAAAATATGAAAAAGAATCATTCTAAGCATTAGCAATTCTATCTTACTAGTGGAAATTTGACTCATCCCCCCAAAAAGGAGACATTAGTCAAGCTTTTATTTTGACTAAAAATAGCAAAATATAAGCTGCTTTGACTAAAACTGCACAAGCTGCTGCTGCTGTTTAGCTTTTCCTGACCTTTGTTTAACTAGAGCAGGCTTGATTTGCATATCACATGTTCCCTTATCATTCATCAAGTGTGTGCTGGATCATTGGAATGATGAACTTAACCAAATAAAACAAAGTCACCATGTCCAGCTTTAGACATAAAGCTCACAAGACTTAAGTTATGCTGAAAGTTATTCAACCCTCTCCTGCAAACATTCATACATGGTGGGAACAGAATTCTCTCCCTCTAAATACTGGATGGAGCTTGTGAATGCTTCCACAAGAGAGATAAGAAACACATCGACTTATTTTATTTTTCAAATTGTTCTGCTTTTCACGGACTTCTTGGCATGGTCAAGTCTTTACTGAAAGGTATAAACAGAATTTCTGTTTTGACAATAAAGTCTTAAGTCACTGAAAATCTCCCATCAAACTAACAACAATATTGTCAGAGCCAAGAATTTTGATTAAATGCAAATAAAAAGTTTTTGCTAAATTTAACAATTTGTACAATATAAATTTTCATATTTTTTTGAGAAAATTTACTTTTATTTTTAGTTATGTATATGTGTCCACATCTGTGTAGGGTTCTGTGTACTTATGTGTAATTGGATGTAGACACCAAAAGAGGATGTTAGATCCCATGGAACTAGAGTTATAGGCAGTAATGAATCATTCAACTTGAATTCTCTATTCTGGAAGAACAGTGCCAACACTTGACCCCTAAGCCATGTCTTCATTTTCCATATTCTTCACATATTCTAAGAAAATCCATTTCTAGACAGCATACCATTTCACTGATGTCTTTACAAATCCTGAAAACAATCAAATCATAACATGGCTCTCATTTCTTGACCATATCTTGGTAAAGGTGTATTTCTCTGCTTTTTATCTCTGAAGTATTATTAGATATGTTATTTATTTCACTCTGTAGAACTATGAACAGAATTGGGTATCATATCTTCTTTCCCTTAGAATCACTGTCTCACTTAGAAACAAAACTTTCATTAAGAAGTTACATAAGGAATGACATATATAAAGGAATCTATTTCCTTCCTAAGTATATTAAAGACAATGAATTATAAGCAACTGAGATGGTTGTTCTGAAACTGTACTGTCACATACTTCATTTTCATTACCTACAAGATTAAATTTCAAATCATATAGAATCTCAGGAACACAAGGAAACTGACTCATACTCTGAAACATAAAATTTCTCAATTATAGAATTCCAATCACCTAAAATTCTAGGAATTGAATTTATCTGGAAAACTAACTAAACAAAGACTTGTATATCAGATATAAAACCTGATATCTCAATTGATTTCACTTTGCTTAGCAAAGGCCAGTATGAAATTCACCCTAAAATGGACTACACTTATAAAAATATATAACAGAAAGTAGAATAAATAGTTTATAGTCTATGAATTCTCTACTATCATCTACTATATCATCTAAGAAGACTTTGTCCTATAAAACCACATGACGCTCTAAACTATTTAGCATGTGATTGAACCAGATGTGAATTAGAAATTTCTCTCATAGTTTCATATTTTGGACACTTGATTCTAAGCAGGTAGTGTGTTAGGGTGTATTCCTTCTACAGTGGGAGGAAGTAGGTTGGTGGTAAATATACATCATGGGTGTACCCACCTCTGGTTCTGATCTATACTGTATTTCCCAATCTACTGAGTGTGAGTAAGAACCATTATGCTCATATTATCATTGCTAGAAGTTTAGATTTGCTGCCATGACTACCTACTATAGGGCACAAAGTCATCTCAAACAATGAGTCAAATAAATCCTTATACTTTTGGTTACTTCTTGTCAGGGATTTGATCAAAGCTATGAGAAGAATATCAAATATAGCAAATTAGGACTGAATTATGGAAGTTGTGGTAATGAACTAGAACATGTGATTTGTAGGTTTTTGGAACTGGTTTGCAGAAAGAAAGATTGGAGTTGTGAATTAGAAGAGATATACAGTGCTGTAAGGAGAAGTTTGTAGGTGATTCTGATGCGAATGTGGGTGACTTAAATATTAATAGAAATGTGGACAACAAACGCTCCTAAGACTTCAGGGAATGATGACTCTTTGGTGGGATTTGATTGGAGATTATTTTATTGCATTATGGTAATAAACTAGATAAATTAGTCTACTTGTATATTTAAAATTTGAGTGGATCTGAATTAAAAAAAATAATGGACTCATTTTTTTTTAACAAAGAAAGATTTTAGATGGCATAAGAATTTGGGCTTTCATATGGTCATTGTTTACTAGATTTATGAAGGTTTATAGTGAGAGCGAACAGAATGTGGAGCATGATTTGAAAACATTCATTCATAAAGAAACCTGAGTAAATTTAAATGTGTGGTCAAAGTGACTACAGACAAAGCTGCTTTGATTGTGGAAGAGACTTGCATAATTAAGGAAATCGCATATTTTCATTGGAACAATAAGAAAGGGGCCTTGAGGACAAAACCCCACTCATAAAAGGCTGTCACGTGTAAACATGTACTCTTTAAAAAAAGAAAAAGAAAAAAAAGCATAAAAGAGAAGTACCTCCCTCCCCCACAAAAGCAAACCAAATCATCTGGATTAACACTTTCTCAGTGCAGGGAGGAATTACTCAAAAGTCACTAAGGATGTTGTGTAAGGATACTGGGCTCCATCTAGAACTGGCAGGAGAACTTGGCAGCAATGTCCATACAGTGGATGTTTTTACTGCTATGTAGACTGTAAGATTCAGAAAGGCTTGCATCAAGACTCCAGGGGCTATGGTGGACAGGCAATGCAGTCAGGTAATTTGCAGATAGCTCCTGAGTAGGCTTTTCATGAAAATATAAAAGTGAATCCCAGCTGAAGGGAGGTCCCAGAATATTAGAAATGGGAAAGAGGAGGGACATCGGTTCCAGAAAGATTCGACTACTAATTAAGGCCTGTTCAAGTGTGCAGGCCAGAAGACCTACAGGGGAGAGGCTACCTGAATCCATTGTAGTCTAAGATGATTGACATGGAACTCAGGATTTGGTGTTTTCTCTACTGGTATTATTATTATTTCTTTACTATATCTTCAATAAACCACTTAGAGTATCATTGGGTATTGAAAAGTTTAAAACTTGTTTTTCTTTTTATATTCTACAGTGATTCACAGTTAAGAAATTTCTAAGACTCTCAGAAAAGACTTTTGATTGGGTCCTTTGAACATTATTGATATTCCAGTAATATAGAGGTAATTGGAGCTAGACTAACACATTTTGGGCTATAAGAAAGTAATAAGCCAAAATTTTGGCAGTGACAGGATGTGATGGTTTAAATGTCAAGGATGCCCCTCAGATAAGTTTGTAAACATTCTTGCCCAGCTTGTGGTTGGTTCTATTTGGTGGACATTTTGAAACCTTTAGCTTATTGAGCTGAGTTGAGGAAGTAGGCTTCATGAGTGCTAGCCCAACTATGATTTTGAACAAAGCTCTATGTTTTCTGATTTCCTGAGATGTGAACAAGGCATTTTGTAATTCAGCTACTTATGATAGGAGCTGGTCCCATCATTATAATTGACTATGTTCCTTCAAATAATAAATATAATTAAATCCTTATCCCATTATTGGCTCTATGTTAAATACTTGATCATAAAAATGAGAATAGTAACAAATACAGAAAGTGTCTTCCAGAGACTCACTGGTGAAAAGCTTGATTCTCAGCCTGTGGAGCCATAGGAAAATTATGAAATTGTAAGGGTCACACCTGGGTCTTAACTCATGCCTTTCTATGAGATATTAGAATCTTGGTGATTCATGCCTCTCTCATTTCATTTTCTAGTCATTAGGAAGTAAATGGACTTCCCTTACCATATAATCCTGGAATAATGTACTTTGTGGTTGTAGATCTAAACCAACTTTATGCCAAAGTGACCTTGGTCCAGAACTTCTGAACCAAGATCAAAGAGAAACCTATTTCCCTTTAAACTAATAATCTTACATAGTTCTAACAAAAAAATTAAAATGCTGAAAATTGGAAGAGATAAATGTGCTTTTTGCTCTGATTATATCTGAAGTGATAAGGGGAAATTCTGAGTTGGATTTGTTGGAAGATATTGGAAACCTTTATAGGCATAGGTGTTTGGGTCTAGGCTTCAACCCAGGCCCTGGCATCCATGTATCCAAGGAGTCTAAAATGTTTGGGTGGAAAGTTTCATCCCAAGTCCCCTTTTCTGGGAGTTGCCTCAGTCCAGACTCCACCTCCAAGAAAGCTCACCAAATGGTGACCCCTGGTGGCTCCTCCCCAGAGAGGCTCAAGACCACTCCCACAGTCTATTTAAACAGTCCCCCATAGAACAAACACATCATCTTCCTGATTTTCCTTTCCCTTCTCCATGGTGTTCCAGTCTTCCTTCCTGTCTCTATCCTTGAGGGGACTGGAAGGCCACCTGAGAGAACTGGCATCCATTAAACCTGGGCTTTTCTTTTTCTAATTCAGTTTGATTTGGTCTGATTCAGATTACTGTGTCAGGGGAAAGGTTTGTGGGGTCATGAAAACTTTTCAAAAGGGTGCAAAGAAACTTAGAATTCTGCAAAACAAAAGTGTTTATGTGACAGTTCTGATGTGTAGTTGGAAGACCAGTTTGTGGCAAAAATGTGAAAATCCAAAGTTATGCTTGCTCAGCTTCTCATGATGACTCAGTTAATGTTCTATCGCTGTGAAGAGACACCATGACCACTGCAACTCTTATAAAGAAATGTATTTAAGTGAAGTTTGCTTGCATTGAGAAGATTAGTCTATTGTTATCTTGATGGGGAGCATGGCTACACACCAGCAGTCATGGCACTGGAGGGGTAGTTTAGAATTCTATTTTTTTGAATTATAAAAAATCTTTTTATTTTCTCATAACTATAGCTTGGAGAATATGGTGTCCACAAACAAATTCATGTCTCATCTCACAATGAAAATTCAACTGACTTAGGAGTCCATAGTCCTGTGCCAAGCAGTGGTTACACATACATCTAATCCAGCAGTAGGGAATCTCTATGATTTTGAGGCCAGCCTGATGTAAAAGAACTAGTTCCAGGAAGGCTCCAAAACTACAGAGAAACACTGTCTTGAAAACAAAACAAAAATACACCGAAAAAACCTATCCCCCAAAACAAACAAAAAACCAATAATTGTATAGTCCTAAAACTACAGTCTAAAATAACATGCCTTATACTCCATAAAAGAATACCCCAAAAGAGATTTTCTCTCTTAGAATATAGAGTAGACAATGCATTTTATTTATTACATATTTGTCCAAAAAGGATGTTCAGGAAATATGTTAGGTTAAATATCTTTAATAGGATTAAAGGTGTATTGCATGCAATCCAGATCCAGGAAATATTTAGGAACATAAAAAAAAGACTTAGTGTATGTGTGTGCATGTGTTTTCCCTTGAATATACTACAATTTAAAATACTGAAAATATAGACAACATAATGTATACAAAGAGAAATCTGGGATGAAAATTATCCAATGAATATTGGAAAAGTAATAACAGGAACATTTCCACAGAGCTCACTATTTAATATTGTAGCAGAAGCATTAAGAGATCCTGCCTTAAATGTGTGACAATAAATTCCAATATTGTCTCAGTTTTACTAGAAATTTTTCTAAATAGACCAAATTTACTTCACAAATATGAAAATATTTGCCTGGCAGTGGTAGCACGTGCCTTTATTTCCAGTCTTTGGGAAACATAGGCAGGACGTTCTTTTTGAGCTCAAGGCCAGCTTGGTCTACAGAGCCAGTTACAGGACTGGATCCTTATCTATTGAAAAACTGTCTAAAAAATAAAAAAGTCACTTACAAAGAAAGATTTTAAAATGACTTATTTTATTTTGTACTAGTGTGTATCAGTGTTTAGATAGATGTATGTGTAACTCACTGTCTGCAGATCATGGGGAGGGCAGCAGAGTCCAACTTTTCCCCTAGTACTGATGTCTCAGATCCTTCTCAGCACAGATGTGGGTGCTGTAAATTGAACAAAGACTCTCTGGAAGAGTATTCAGTGGCTTTAACTCCAGAGATAATCTCCAGGACAATGCCAGGTTTCTTTTTTTTAATTTATTTTTCATTATTATTGTTAAAAATTTCCACCTCCTGCCCCCTTGCAATTCCCTCCCCCTCCACCCAATCCCCTCCATTTCCAGTCCAAAGAGCAGTCAGGGTTCCCTGCCCTGTGG
>LOEQ01006688.1:854-21754 GCA_001685075.1 Bramus lutescens | reverse complement strand
CCCACCAGCAATGGATGAGTGTTCCCCTTATTCCACATCCTCTCCAGCAAAGGTATCCAGATCAATAGTCAGCAGGAAGAGACATTAGGCCTGAATTCAGCATTTGAAGCCTCAAATCCCACCTCCAGTGACATATTTCCTACAACAAGACCAAAGAGTCCTAATTCTTTCAAATAGTGCCTCTTCCTTTGAGCCTATAGGGACCATTTTCATTCAAACCACAACACATAGAAATTAAATCTTTATTATAATTTGTAATACAGGTCATATATACTATACTCTGACAAGGAACTTACATTATTTTTTTGCACTAATACTTTCTGGGTGGATACTAAAACTTATGACCTAACTAATCTCTCAGTAGAAATTTCAAGACAAAACAGTAGTCAGAGGAAACCATGGGCACTCTAGGCTTCTTTGAATCAAATTTACATTAAGAATAAAATGTAAAATGACTTGAGTTGAATCAAAGGATCATTCCTCATGGCAGTTGTGAAGCAGAGAATAGGATGTAGAGATCATGGGAAAGATATAAGTTTAATGAATGTCTTAGGAGCTGCTTTTTTCTAACTAGTCCTACATCATTATAGAATGAGATTATATTTTTATGGCTCAATCGTTATATTAACCCATTGTTACAGTCAGAGCCCTGATGAGGTTTCAAGAATTGGATCAACCAGTTGGGGAACTAAGCCTTCAAAACCTAAGTATTTTATGGGATGATGGATAGCAAGGAGCAACAAAGTTCAGAACTGAAAATATTGGGAAGCTGGTGTTTGGTGAGAAGAAAAGCAAATTAGCAGCTGCTGTAAATTACCTCCATTGAAGGAAACAGATACTTATATCCCAGGACAAGAAGAAAGATAGTGTGAGATCATCTCTGGCCTCAGCAGGATGTTTTCCATTGCAAGCTCTTAGGTACAAAACTTTTTAAACTCATTTCAAGTACTTTCATTTGATAAGAAAGCCCCAGGGCATGCTACTCCAAAGGAACATCCTTGAGATTTGTTTTTCTAGAACTTGTTATCTACATTCATCTGTAAAGACATTCAGAAGCTGGTACAGCCATGATTCCAGCAGGCCCTTTACAGCTCACACAAGTACCATGATAATTTCTGTTATAGGATACAAGTTCTTCAGGCTTGGAAAAGGCTGAAGCTTGGGAGACATGGGAGTTTACACAAGCTTTCAAATGTAATTCTTGGAGAATAGGTATTGTCTTTTATAGACCCAGCAATCGACTCCTGGCAGAGTAATATGAAAAGTTGTAAAAGTGAGGCTGAATTTGAAAAAAAAAAAGATGTCAAGATGTTATAGCTGACATGACTAGGAACACAGGCATCTAGAAGCTGTAGGGAGTGAACAAGGCCATTTTAAGACAATGACCACATGTACTGCAACCAGCAAGGTTACTGGGGCAGGATTTCACAAGGCTTTTGCCACTGAATACATCCTCATGTTCCCTGGATCCTAGGAAATTTATTATTGGATTTCAGGGTTCAGTTCTGCTTTAGTAGTTTCCTCCACACTGTTAGGCCACATAGTGCACCACCAAATGACATACTGTAATGGTCTGTCCTGTCTCTTTAAGAGACAAGCCACGCCCCCCATCCACTGAGACTACAAATACTGCTTACAATGTCCTAAAATGGCAGCCCCTGGCCAACCCAGGCAAGAGTCTTAGCAGGCAAACAGAAGGTTTATTGTCAGAGAAGCAGAAACCTAAATTCAGCATTCTTCCTAAACCTTACAATGTGACTTTCTATAAGTCAGGAAAACCACTACTTCCCTTTTCTGTCCTCTACAGTAACTCATGGGGACAAAGTACATGTAGTTCCCAATGAACCCAAACAGTGTAGCAGCATCCCACACTCGCTGCTGACTAACATATAAAATCTGCTTGTTTTCCTGTAGAGCTGCTGTTCTTTAGTCTCAGGGGACAGCTGAGCAATTTGTCCCCCAATAAACAGGCTTTCTATCCACAGAGTGGTCTACTTCACTAATTTTGCTGTACTCATTTGTACTGATTACTGTCCTATTCTTCCCTTTCTAATTGTGAATGTTTATCCTTCTACTGTCTTAGACAGTCATGATTATTTTTAACAGTGACTCACAGCCGAGTGTGACTTTGGTCTCAGAAGGTAGTTTTGAACCAGTTATGCAAGGTTTTTAGAGAATTCTCAATTTAGACTAAAGTTCTTTTGATATTAAGAGTATGACTTAAACTTTTAGGATTCAGAGGAAGGATATTTTCATTAAGAAATGACTCCCCAAAGCCCAGTGATTAAATGCTTGAGTGTTCTGTTATTGGTAGGTACTGGCTCCCTCGGGGGGGCTTCAGTGTGTTTCTTTTTCCATTGCTTCAAACACATAAAATTTGATTTTTTTGTTTGCTTGTTTTCTGGATTGTCATTAGATGAACAAGCCCTCCTTGGTAACATACTCTTACCATGATCTACTGTAACAAAGCTAAGCAATCATTAACTAGAAAATGTGGGAATGTAAGACCTTCACTCTTTCTGTCTTGATTGTGATCTCAATCATTTTGTCAGAGTGATGTAATGCTAATATGCTAAACGGTAAATACTTTCTCTTAGGTGATTATGCAATAGTAGTTCCGTGGTTTGAAATCCAGAAATTGGTTATTAAGGAAAGTTTATAACACTGAGTAAATGAAGGAAGCAGGAGTTGGCTAGACTGTTTTAAAGCAAAAATAAATAAATAAAGGACAATGAGATCAATTTAAAAGGACCTAGAAACATACAATTGGAGACCGTGTGAGTTGTTTCTTTTTTTCTCCATAGTATGTTAACTTCCTGCCCTGAATAGATTATGTAGGAAACCCTTTAAAAAGGAAGTTTGTGTAGCTGGAGAGATAGATCAACAGTTAAGAGCACTGGCTGCTCTTCCAACGGACCTAGGTGCAAATACATGTACCCATAAGCATCTCACAATTGTGTGTTCAAAGGACTTTTGTACCCTCAAACTGACATACATGCAGGCAATACATAAAATCAATAAAATATTTACTAAAAGTAGACAATCGGGCATTAAAATGAAGTTTGTGTCATTCCACCAATAAAATAACTGAAACAGTACCACAGTCTTGATCTACAAATCACTGCTTCTATTGCCACAAATAATAAGGTGAGAACTCCAGAAATAAAGGATGGCTATTGCAGAAAAATTCCATTCACTGTGAATATGTATTACACTCACGAGTTAAGAAAAAGCTGACAGGCCAGAAGCTGGGCAGGAAGTTAGATGGGAAAGCCAAACTGAGAATGATGGGAAGAAGGAAGGCAGAATCATGATATGCCAGCTAGCCTCTAGGGAAGCAGGGCATGAAGAAAATAAGTTAACAAGCCATGAGCCACTTGGCAAAGAATACATAGAAATATGGGTTAATTTAAATGTAAGAGTTAGCTAGTAACAAGCCTGAGGTCTTGGCTGATCATTTACTATTCATATTCAACCTCTGAGTCAGTTATTTGGAATGGGGCAGTCAGGACTGGAAATGTCTGCTTATATATAGCTACTCTTGGGACACTTGGTTTTCTGTGTGTGGTGGGGGGAGGGTGACTGGAGAGAGAGTTCAAGTACTTGGTCATACACACACAAATATCAATGGTCTAAGAAGAAAACAATAAAAATACTTTAAATTCTACCTAAAGATGAATTTGTATAGTGATATTTTGTTTATGATCTAATAAATAAAGCTTGCCTGAAGGTCAGAGTGAAAAGCTAGCCACACTGGTCAGCCATCCAAGTGAGGTACCACACACATTTAAACCCAGTAGCCACACTAGTTGGACCTAGAGGCCTGGAAGTGCTGGTGCATGCCTTTACTACCAGCACTAGAGAGGAATATAATGAGGGATGAGATAGGAACTCATTCTCTTTTCAGAATGAAGGTTTCATAGAGATAAGAGCTCTAAAGGGTAAACACTTTCTCCTGAGTGATTACGCAATAGCATTTCCATGGTTTGGAGTCCAGCAATTGGTGATTAAGGACTGTTTATATCACTGAGTAAATGAAATTGGCTGCTTTGCTTCTCTGATATTTCAGTCGGAACCCCAATATTAGTCTCTATGATTTTATTAGTCATGCTACATATTTGTATGTGAGAATGTGCTTAAATTGCCAGAAACTAGGTGCTAATACAAGAGATCTTCTTTTATAACCATCCTCTCATTCCCCTTTATAGAAATATAAATCTTTTCCTTTTAGAAAACAGTCCTCACCGAGTTGTGTGGTCCATGAAATATTAATCTACTCTCTGCTCCTCTGCATAATCCTTCTCTATCCCCTTGCAGGACTTACATCATGAAGGTGAATCAAATGCTATTCCTTTCAGAAAATCTTCTTCTCCCCATCAATATATGGAAGATGGCCATGCGAAATACCCCAAAACAAATGCTGTCATTAAGCTCTTGGAAAATATAAGGAAGTTTTCATGATCCCATGGCTCAGGCTAGACCTTATTTCTGTAGTAAAATAACTTTCTAATATAATGATTCTCCTCAGTTATTGCTCTGATTCAGGCCAAAATGAAATCTCATTTACCAATTAATAATGCTTATGAAAAGACATGCCCTAAGAATGATACGAACACTTTTACATCTTTTTCTCATTTAATGCTTACAGACTGTAAAATATCATTGCAGTTTCATACATTAAACAATGAAGATGTACATAATATAAGAAACTTAAAGGAAAGTATCCAATATGAACCAAAATAGGAACTGAATCTATAACTCTTGTTTAAGAAAGCTATAGACAATAATTATCTATATTTATAGTTATATATTTTCATATATCCTATGCAATATTTTTCTGCTATGACAAAATAGCACAGACTAGGTAAATTATAAATCACAGATATTTATTTAACAAAGATCTATATACTGAGAAGTTCAATCTCAGAGTACCACACTTTGTATTTGTTATAAGCCCATTTCCTGATTTATAGGTGATATCTCTGGGTTATATGTTTGCTTATTGGAAGAGCTTCTTTTAAAAGATTCCAGCTCCATGATGAGAACATATGTTCATAAAATATCAACTTTCAGTTTTAAAACTTCTAAATTCTGTTTTTATTGATTTGATGAATGGTGTTAATTATATGGTTTCTGGTGAAATAAAATATTGATAACATTCTTATACATATATGTATACATGATTTCTAAAATGTGTATATTAATGTGAACCACATAACACATACTATATCATACATTTATGTTTAATATTTTCTACCCCAATATCAATTATGTAGAAAATGTAAAATGTTTCATCAAAGCTTGGATTGGGTGATTTAATGCAGAAAATACATTCCCTACTTTCTGTGGAAAGAGGCTCAAATATCTGAAGTTTGGATTTTTAGATAAAGGTGATTCTGACCCATTAAAGCTTTTCTTCAGTGGAAACACTGATAGTAAGAAAAATAAAATATACTTTAATATGTAAATTACATCCCATAATAAGATTTTTTCACCAAAGTGTTCATTCTTTAGTAGCAGTAACTATGCTGAGTAAAATTTGTAAGAACAAAAAAAGTATCAGCTCTCAGAGATAACATGGAATCCCATGGCCTGCACATGTCTTTAGAATGCCATGTACACTAATCTGGACAGAACTAATCAAAACCCATTTCAAGTAAGACTAACATCTGTTGACAAACAGTGACCAGTTTTCAGTTATCCTCCATGAAATCCATGTCATTATCAGAGGTTTTAATATTACCCAGGCCTACTGAGTAGTACCCAAGGAACTCTGCCTACATTTATTTTGTGAAGTGCGAACGTAAGACTTAGTTGATTCATCACGGTGAATACTTACTGGCATGCTATGACCAAGTGAAGAGTCAGATTAGGTACTAGGCCTGGCTGAGATCTGTGCATGTGTGGTGTGGTTCTAAAGAAGGTATTAAAATGAATTATCTTCATTTTCTTCTGTGTAGCTAAAATTAAGAAGTATGGCTAAATATTCTGCAAGTGTGTTTTATCTTTTTAAATGTAACCTCTTCAATTATAATAACCCTGATGTATCATGGGCACACAAAGCTTTCAAGATGTTTCCATATGAATCTAGTAGCAATTTTTTGTGGATTTTGTTTGCATTATCTTTAACATATTTCATATAGGCAGATTTCTATATGTTTTCATTATTTAATAAGTATGCTTGCTTCTATAATGTAGCATTTAAGCAATATCACTAAGTCCATGGAAAAAAATCTTTTAGTTAAGTAACATATTGTGGATGCAGATATCTCTGGCTTTATTTTTATTCCTTGAAAACTACAGATGATATGATAGAAGAGGACCTTCCTGAATATGATTGCTATTTCTTTGCTAAAGCAAGGTACAAGTTAAAAATAAAACCATAAACCCATTATTTGGAGAACTCTGTTGATATCAGAAAGGTAATGTATTGTTTTCCTTTTACCAATATATTCATTTTTGATATGTTGGAGAATGCAAATTATAGTTTGTAAAACAGAGTCAAACTGTGATCTCTGCAGAAGACTTTCTCTGTCTATATTCACAGAAATATCATTCTGTGACTCATAATTAAAGTCAAAGTCTCATTTGATTTTTAGTATATCTTAGTGATTTTTCTTAAATGGTAGTTACAGTGGTAGGTTCTGTAGTATTGTTGAAATATAAAATAATTTATTTAAGAAAGCAATATGCTTTAAGATAATTTTGTTTGAATAAATCCATTTTCATCTAACTATGATGCTTATCTGAATAAAAAGTCCACTTATTTGAAAAAATAAATCTAAATGAGAAATATAGAGTCTGGTAGTCAGTCATTGATGTGGGGTTCCCTTCTGAATGATGTGAATACCATTGGTTAATAAAGGAGCTGCTTTGGGCCTATTGCAGTATTGTAAGAGGCCACTGCTCTTTTTCCCGGTCACACAGACTCCTAAAATAATCACACTGAAACCATATCATGTGCAATACTGTTTGACAAATAAATAATATAAGCTTAATTCTGGCTAACTCATATCTTAAATTAATCCATCTCCATTAATCTGTGTATTGCCATGAGGCTGTGGCTTACCAGGTAAAGTTCTGGCATCTGTCTCCAGTGGGACTACATGGCTTTTTCCTACTCTGCCTTCTTTCTCCCAGTATTTGGCTCAGTGTTCCCCACCTAGCTCTACTATACCCTATCAGGCCACACCAGGTTTTTTTTTTTATTAACCAATGGTATTCCCAGCATAAAGAGGATAATCCCACATCATTGCAGTGCAGAGCAAGGCAAGGTGGGAATTCGAATCAGATAGAGGAGAGAGTAGGACAAGCAAAAGAGAAGCCATTTAGCTGCTATAGAAGACAGACACTGGATGCTGAAGGGAAACTTACCAGTAGGCCACAACCATGTGGCAATACACCAATTAATAGAAATGGGTTTATTTAAGGTGTAAGAGCTAGTCAATATGAAGCATGAGCTAATAGGCCAAGCAATGTTGTAATAATACAGTTTCTATGTGATTATTTTGGGTCTGGGAGTATGGGAAATGTATAAGCAGTCTCCAGCTACAGATTAGTGCCAAACTTCAAGTAATTTTCTGCGAGGATCAATTCTAAATAAATAGATTTCTGATAGTTAAATCATGAAACTCACTAGGACTGATGTGGAAGTCCCTTCTGTGTGCTGTGATTGCCATTAATGAATAAAGGAGCCACTTTGGGCCTATAGCAGAGCTATAGGGGAACAGAGCTAGGTGGGGAAAACTAAACTGAATGCTGGGAGAAAGAAGGCTTCTCTCTGAAGAGAGAAGCCATGTAGTCACACCAGAGAAGATGGATGTACATTATCTGGTAAGCCACAGCCACATGGCGATAAACAGATTAATAGAGATGGGTTAAGTAAAGATATAAGAGCTTACCATTAAGAAGCTAGAACTAAAGGGCCAAGTAGTGATTCAATTAATGCAGTTTTGTATGATTATTTTGGTTCTGGGCATCTGGGATGAACAAGAGACCTGCTGATACAAATTGGTGCCAACGTGTCTACCTAAAATCCACTTAAAACCTGAAAAAGTTTAAAAAGTAATTTTAGACACAAAAGAACAGAGTTAAACATGGATTCTTGGTAGCCATTATTTTGCTGGTGGTGTGCCACAGCTCCTTTAAGAGAGGTCTTCCTGGTTCAGCACTAGCACAAAAAAGCTGCCCTGTTTTAAAATGCCTGCTTTCTGAGCCTTACTGCCTATGTGACCTCTGGCTCTTGAGAGATGGAGTATTTAAATGAAGTTTGTGAGTAGACTGCTGCAGCTTGCTTAATGGTGATATGGACTAGCTGAGAATGTGCCTGAGAATGGGGCTGTGTCCATAGCTCTTGGAGGTATGAGCAGCTCCACCATGCTGAACTGGGTGGGTAAGCAGGAAGTACTGTAGATATTGTAGTAATGGCAGAGCTTAAGTTTTAGACTGGGTGGGAAAACAGGAAGTATTATATACCATAGTAATGGTGCAGCTTAAGTTTTAAGAAGCACTTAGCATTAAAAAAATTATCCTGGATAGTAAAGAATAGCAGATATGCAATAAAGACAAATCCAGATAAGTCATAGTGTTGGATAAGTATGTAGGCTTGGAAGAGATAGGAAAAAGAGTATAGAGAGTCATAAAATAAGGTTAATGCTTTTAAAAAGGGTAAAGTATTTGAAGAGAAAGAGTACAGGTAGTCATAGATTAAAAGAAGTAAAGAAAAATAAGTCACATAAAAATGGAAAATTCACAGAATCTAGATTATGTATATTATTGAGCTATGTTTAATTTTTTTAAACTGTAAATGAGCTAAGTACAGAGAGACATTTCATTTTATGGGCTGCTAAGATAAACCAGCATGTATATTATACAGGTATCATAACTTCCAAATTTGAGTCTAAGGATATGTTGCTTTGAAAAAAAGTTCTTCTCTTGTTTCCACAGATAATGAGAACTTGAAGATTGCTTCCAGACTGGTGTGGTTTAATAAAACAAGACCCCTTGATGGTTTCCG
The DNA here is from genome assembly GCA_001685075.1 of Bramus lutescens. Lineage (NCBI taxonomy): Eukaryota > Metazoa > Chordata > Mammalia > Rodentia > Cricetidae > Bramus > Bramus lutescens. Next base: position 12,738 of record LOEQ01006688.1, on the reverse strand, counting down.
TGAACACCCCCAAAAATTACCATGCCCAACAATCAGCAGAAAACAGTATAGAGAAAACTACACCCATATTCCCAAATAGTGTCTATAAATGTTTGTTTACATTAAAGGGAGATTATAATATAGATATGAATAATTGGTATGGATCTTAATTTATTGACACAAATTTAAGGTCAATTTTGTTATATGTATATGTATTTCTGATTTTTATTAAGGTATTGTGTTTGTGAAGCTCATTTACAAATTTAATGCATAATTAAAAAATTAATACTCATCTGTTTTAGTCAAGCCTATAGTTGTGTTAGTTAGATTTTCTAGAAGTATAGAGATATATTTCAGTTATATTCTTTAAATCTTACAGAGACCTTCAGAATATGGCATTTAAAAGGTGTTAATAACTTAGAATTTCCATGACAATGAGACACATCTGCTTCTGGCAGCACCAATTACTTTGAGAGGAAGATGAGCATCGAAGAGGCTCTTTAGCCATTTGGGCAAAAAATTGCTTTTGCCTGGACTGCTTAACTGAACATGCAGGACTTACAGAGAAATGACTACTGAACTTGCCTAAAAGTGAGACAATCCTTTGGGGTTCTTGCTTCATGAAAGAGTCTGCTTACATTCTTCAGGACACAGAAGAAAGTGACTGACAAACTGCCAATATAGGAAGAACTGTCTTTGAAATTTCCTGCTTTATGGAAAAGTCTGCTGGATACTGTGGGTCTGTAGGCTGAAGACAGGATACCCCAACAGTACAGAAGAACTTTGGGTGACTGTCCATGCAGTGAGGTGTCTCTGTCAATTCTAGAGTTTTGGAAGGTGCTTACAATGTACTTTGTGTTTACTTTGGTAATATTATATCCTTCTGGAGTCTTTGATGGAGTTGAAGAATTTATAGTTATAGTTATTGTTTTTATTAGTTATGATAAAAGATAAAGTAGATAATATATTGAAACTGTAATTCTTGTTTGATACCTGTTTTGTTGTATGTAATTTCACTACGTTAAATTTAAAACCTTCCCTTTTATTTAAACAGAAAAGGGGAGGTGATGTGGGAGTTTCCTCTCTGTGCTGTGATTATCATTAATGAATAAAGGAACTGCTTTGGGACTATACTAGAGATATAGGGGAACAGAGCTAGGTGGGGAAAACTAAACTGAATATTTGGGAGAAAGAAGGGTAGAGTTAGAGAAAAGCCATGTAGTCCCTGGAGATAGATGGACAGAACTTTATCCAGAAAGTCATAGTCACATGGTGATAAACAGATTAATAGAGATGGATTAAATTAAGATATGAGTTTACCAATAAGAAGCTAGAGTTAATGGACCAAGCAGTGATTTAATTAATTCAGTTTCTGTGTGGTTATTTTGGTTCTGGGCACCCAGGACGAACAAGTGGCATGCTGCTACACTAGCACAATAATTAATTGTTTATTTATGCTGTATTTTAGAATTTGAAATATGCAGATGATTCATGCTGACTGTACATAAGATGAAGGCTTAAAATCTTCACAAGGATTTTGTTTGCATTTAAGGATGCTTGCTTATTTTACATGTAAGCAGCTTCATTAGAAGGACACAGCTAGCTCAACATAAGGTGAGTTTGGAATCTCTTTCTAGATTCTGAATTAAATTTAGTGTCTGTCCCTAGATGATACCTATTAATCCCAGTATGTCACAAAGAATTGAGTAGAGAAAATAGATGTCATGAAACAAAGAACACTAAATGCAAAGTAAGAAAAAAATGGTGAAATATATAACAAAGCCTGAATTCACTTTAAACATAGAGAAATTTAACAAAATGTTCAAACTTTCTTTCTTAGTTAAACGCATCCATAAATCATACAAAAAAAAAACCCTGTTGCCAACAAGTTGATCCACAGTTACTTCAGATGTTTTTTGCATGCATGGGTTGGGTTCTTTATTTTCCATTCTCTCCTCAAATCACTTGGGTCTTTGGCTTTCCTTCCTTCTTATTTCACAGAAATATTTTCATTAGAATTTTGGGATCAGACAGATGGCTTAGTGGCTAAAGATATTTCTTGCTAAATCCTGACAGTGAGCGTGTGAAGTGCAGAGCTCATGGGAGAAAACTAAATCCAACAAATTGTCCTCTGAACTCCAAATATACAAACACATATACACTACTTACGCACACACAGACACACACACACACAATAAATAAATACATAAATAAACAAACAGACAAATAAATAAATGGGAATATTTCAATAGTATAAATGATTTTGACATGAATGGTTAATTTTTTGTTTACCTTTACCAATATTTGTTTCTTAGATATTTTTGCTACTTCAAAATACTGTTTTTACTCATGCTTATGGCTTTCTTTTAATACCTCTTGACACTTTTATGTTTCATTTGTTGAATATTTTACTTGTCAGGCATTTAAAAGAGACTCCTACAAAGTTTTTACTTATTCTTTTTATATTTTCCACATCCTCTATCTAGATCTCAGTTAATCCGTAGTTTCAATTTATTTTATATAAAAGATCATTTAAGTAATTATCCCAAGTCTAATTCAGTGTATAAGAAACCTAATGTGCATTCATTCCTTTTTTATTATGTTTGTATGCCTCTAAGTTATTTAGAAGATCACTACCTGTTGATAGAGGTTTCTTTCCTGCCCAATACCACAGCCGTTCAGTCCCAAAGAAACACACAGGGTCTACATTAATAATAAACTTGTTGGCCTATTATCTCAGGCTTCTTATTAACTCATAACCTATATTAGCCCATGTTAGCCACATGTCTTGGTACCTTTTATCAGTGAGGCATTCTCACCTCGTTTCCTCTGCAACTGGGTGATAACTGCAGACTGAGCCTTTCCTCTTCCCTGAATTCTCCAGTTTTGGTCACCCCATCTTTACTTCCTTCCTGGCTACTAGCCAATCAGCATTTTATTAAAATACAAGTAACAATCTTTACAGGGTAAAAGACCATTGCCCCACAGCAACTCCCTGTGGTGGTTTGAATGAGAATAGCCCTTATAAGCTAATATATGTGAGTATTTGATCCACAATCAGTGGAACCATTTGGGAAAGATTAGAAGTTGTGGCATTGTTGGAGATGGTACGTTACTGGGTTCAGGCTCTGAAGTATAAAAACACTTGTGTCATTCCCAGCTAACTCTCTCTGCTTCATGCTTCTGGGTCAAGATATAAGCTCTCTATAACTGTTTCAGTACCATACCTGCCTATACGCCTGTTGTTGTGCTACCCAGCACAATTGTCATGAACTATACACTAAGTAAATTATTTCTTCATTAAGTAATATCAGTCACAGTTTCCTATTAGGTAATAGAAAAGTTACTAAGACTCTACCAAAACTAAATTCATCATCTTTGTCCTTATAAATGAATTGAAAATATTACACTGCTTTTGCTTTATCTTTATATTATTAAAAATGAACTGTATTGCAAAAATGACTATTTACAAGGGTTTCATGGAAAATTTACTTCAGAAATATTTTTCTCTTTATCACATTTCTATCATGTACTAATGATAGCTGACGCAGGTATCTCAAACAGACTCGACCAGAAAAAAATAATATTCTGAACTGTATATACAATATGCCATCCAGTATTCCTTAATATTAATCAATAGGTACTTTTATGTTTTAATAAACTTCTCATTTATAAAATGCAATATAAGAGACTAGGCTCTTGGTCCAATATAGCTGAATATAATGGGAAGGTAACACAGACTAGGTATGCACACAAAGATGCTAATTTCAAGATATCTTCAAATATTATGTGACTTTTTTTGGAGGTAGTAAAGGAATTCCTTTACTAATTAAATTTTGATATAGATTGTGTGTGAGAACAATTCTTTAATGACTCTGTTGTTCTTATGGGAAAAAAATAGTGGAATGATATAAGATATCAATGATTAGTCAGAAGAACTAAGGCAAGGTAGAGAGATCCAAACAGGCTAGAAGAACAAAGCAAGGCTTATGGTATGGGACAATGGTCTGTATTCTGTCAATTATATTTTAAATAAACACTGATTGGCAAGTAGCCAGGCAGGAAGTATAGGAGGGACAACCAGATAGGAAGCAGAGGCAGGTCAATGAGAACAAGAGAATTCTGGGAAAAGGAAAGCCCATTCCTCTGGAGTTTTGACCCAGTCATAGAAGAAACAAGATGTGACTGCCTCACTGAATAGGGTACTGAGCCATGTGGCTAACATAGACAAGAATAATGGGCTAATATAAGTTATNCAATTATATTTTAAATAAACACTGATTGGCAAGTAGCCAGGCAGGAAGTATAGGAGGGACAACCAGATAGGAAGCAGAGGCAGGTCAATGAGAACAAGAGAATTCTGGGAAAAGGAAAGCCCATTCCTCTGGAGTTTTGACCCAGTCATAGAAGAAACAAGATGTGACTGCCTCACTGAATAGGGTACTGAGCCATGTGGCTAACATAGACAAGAATAATGGGCTAATATAAGTTATAAGAGTTAATAAGAAGCATGAGCTATTGAACCAATCAGTTTATAACTAATGTAGACCTCTGTGTGATTTTTTTGGGACCTAACGGCTGCAGAAACCAGGCAGGACAGAAACCCCCGGTCAACAGGCTTAGAGAGCATATCTGAGGAAAAGTGAATCAGGGGAAGAGGAAACTATTGTTGAACAGTTTACAAAATAAAACTAAGGTGGGCCGGTGTGGTGTGTATGTGTGTGTGTGTGTGTGTGTATGTGTGTATGTGTGTGTAAGAAACAATTTCACATCACCATGGAAGACCCTTGTCTATATGAAGTTCATAGTCTATATGTAGCTTAATAGAAGGCAACTGGAAATAGATTAATGTCAGTCCTTTGGAATTCTTACTTACATTAGTCAAAGGTAGAGTTGTCAGTAATTATCTGGTGGCAAAATCTCAGAGGTATGATGAGAAGCAGTTAGAAACTATAGCACCAAGGTGTGTAGATGTGAGAGCACAATACAAAATAATCCCAGCAGTAGGAAAGAAAGAACAATAAAACAGTATGGGTTCTGCACTCACTATGCATTAATTCATAAGCAGTCCCTTCAAATGCTCATTCTTCATGGTAGAATTGTGTGCCCCACAAGCTGAGACTAAGGACAAAGAACTGCACGCTTCTCTTCTCCTTCAGTTCCTGGCCGTTTTCATTTTCAAGCAACCACTACAAAGTTCCTTTTTCAGTTACTAAGATGAATACAGCAAAGATTTAATGCTCCAGGGCATTTCAGTGTAAAAAAAATCATATCACCTGAATAACTAATGCAGACCTTAGTGTGATATTCAACTTTATGATTCTGGTATAGACAGAAAGAAAACAGATAGATTGCAATTGAATATCTACCAAAATATATTTGACATCTCAATCTATAAAGTCATCTTTCAAATGAAAAAAAAGAAAAGAATGCAGATGCCTTTCATAGGCCAGGGTTTATGACAATGTCTGTGTTTACCTATACCAAATAACACTAACAGCAACAACAACAACAACAACAAAAAAAAATGGCGAGCCAGGTAACCTTCTCGAACGACAGGTATAGCTCCTAAATTTTGATGTGAATTTTTATGAGTACAAAATTATACCTATATCTACTGATAAAACAATTATAACAAATCTGGAATCATGAAGAACTTGAAAGCCTATGAATGCATGTGTTCTACTGAGCATCTGGCTAATGCAAGGATGCTATCCAGACCAATGCCAACCAAGAAAGTTACTTGGGATAAGAAGGGCCTTCTTTACAAAACCTTTATTATGATAATTATTTCAAAGCAACAACAAAGTATTATACTCTTAAGTCAACAGCACCGGGAAAGAAGCAGAAATTACTTTTATCTTTATACACTCCCAAGATGTTCAAACTCAGCAACTTGAAAGGGAAAACTCTTAAATGGCACATGTAAAGGTGATACGGCTAATTTCTAGCTTTTCTCACTATAAAGATAGATCATATTTTTCCCTTGGAAAAGGTAATTTTAGAATCTCTCTTCCATGTCAGTGACAGCAATAATACACTGCGCGGAGTCTAACTTAAGATAAAAGTTATCTGGAATCTTCTCTTTTCTTCCCTGCTAGGTAATACTAAACAATCTATTTATATAATTTGGATTTCTATTCCTAAACAACATGATTTCTTAAAACAAAACCAAATAAAGAGGTGGAAGATTATGCTTCCTTTTCTAAATTTTAGTGGTTGTAAGACCACCAAGATAAACACGACTTAAGATAAATTTTGTGTATGGGTGTCTGTGCACATGTATGTATTTTTATGGTTTTATGAAGATATGCATATGTACACATGTACTCATGCACACAGAGTGCAGAAGTTGACAAGGATTGTCCTCCTCAGTTGTTAGAAAACTTATTTTTTGAGACAGTCTCTCACAGAGTGTGGAACTCACGGATCCAGCTAGACAGGATGGCCAATGAGCTAAAGGGATTTGTCTGTCTCCATTTGCCAGTGTTGGAACTACACAGCATATGCCATGGCACCCAGATTTGGTGCTGAGGATTCAACTCAGGCCCTTCTTCTTGTAAATCACAGACTGTACTGACTGAACCAACTCTCCAGGCTCTAAAACATATTTATATTTTATTTTACAAGTAAGAATATCTCCTTGTAGGATGAAATGCAGGCATTACATCTGAGATTAAGAGTTAATTTCACATGATTCTGTAATAGGAGGTGGACACTGTTGACCTACATTGAACACAGAACAAAAATTTCCAATAATCTGGGGATGTGTATAGCTTTCTCCTTTCCAAAAATTTTAGAGATTAATTTATTTTCTATTATGAGTGATTTGCCTGCATGTATGTATTTGCATATTATATTTGCCACCATAGAACTGGAGTTCGGGTTGAGCATGACGCACCATGTGAATGCTAAGGACCAAAGCTGAGTCTTCTGCAGGAGCAGTTCTTAACTCCTAAGCCATTTCTCCAATTTCATAGTGACCAGATTTTTAATCTTTAAATATGCTTCTTTTTCAAGAATTTTTCAAGTCTCATTACTTGCAGTGTAATTTTTAGAATGATTCTTGTAGCATAAGACAACTACTTAATGGAATTTGTTCCTGAAAAGCACCTTTTAGCATTTGCAAAATGAGTTTAGTTTTTGTCCCATAAATGTACCATTCCATGACTACCTCCAGTCTTGACTTGTGCTTTCACATAAAATAACTTGTTTAGGTTGATGCTGACAACTTCCAGACTTGGAAGAAATGTTGTTTTTCAAATCTCTTAACCATCCTTTTTATGAGCTTTTCTTGCCATGATAGATATTATTGGAAATGAATAGACATGAAATTGCCAGCTCCAGCAAAATAATTTCTAAGTCAAATATACTCTGCTTAGGAGAATGATAAAATGTGCCTTGCAGGACTCCCAACTCAGGGAAGCTTTTCTGTCTCCTACTCAAATATTCTAGACAATCAGTTTGTTTTCCCACTTTGGGGGGGTGGGGGAGGCTTTCCGTTCTAGATTATGGTGGTTATGCTAGTATGTACATGCATTGTTGTCCTCAGGAACACAGGGAAGAGGCTATGAATGGCAGGCTTCATTGCATCGTTAAAATGAAGAACTTCATGTTTCTCATAGAAGATATGATTGGCTGCTTTAATGAGTCTATGAGTTGCTAAGGAAGTAAAGTTTGATATTCATCAATGAGCAAGAGATATTTAGTAGCCCTGACAAGCCAAATTGTTTAAATCAAGTTTATGTAAGTATGGAATGGGGAAGGAACAAAGCAGGTATGCCTTCAAGGCTCTGTAAGCTCATAAGAGTAGTTCTAAAGTTTAGACCTTATGATAAAACTATGTTTTGACTGCCCTATGAAACCTTTTGGTCAAATTATACAAATAGCAAAAACTAAAGATTTTCTTTTCTAGTTTTCATCTTCTGTTGCCCCGTATGTTATACATTTCAGATTTTACGTCTTGGCCAACTCTGTTGAGCAGTGAGAATATAAACACCATTACCTAAATATAGTCTTACTAGTAAATTGCTAGTGTGGCCATTCCCTTAAAAACTCTGAATTAATAAATGTCATACTTTTCTTCTCTAGCATGGAGCATTGAGAAGACGGTAATCATTTTGTTGATACTATCATTCTGTGAAAGAAAAGACGCTAACAGACAATTTATAAAATACTGATTGTTCTCTATTAAATATGATCTTACCCATTATATTTTGATAAATTTCTTTATCCATCCTCACTTAGCATATTGGATGCATTTGCGACAATCAAATTATAATATGGAGTCCTTTTGCTATGTGACTTGCTGTTGGGAGCCATACTGTCTAGTCTCAGATTAGCTTATGACTACCTGTTTAAGGGGTATTCTCAAGGCAAGATGCATTTGGAAATGGACTCTTACTTGGCAAGGAACAGTAGTTCTACTAGTCCCTGGGACAGTGTAGGAATTTGCAATATTTGTGCAGTTTGCAGGCACTTTTCCCTCTCATTATAGTGCTGATTCTTTTGTAGTTTTAAGTATTACTTTGTCAGTCACACATGCAATTTCACCGGAAATTGTGCTCTTTTCGAATATTTTATCCTAAGATTCAGCAGCAGGCTAATGCTTCTCAAATCTCTTATCTGGAGTTATCAACTACAACTTCCAATCCTGGGAAGTTTTCTGACTCAATAGAGTCAGTTAGGTACATACGAGGAAACAGCACTCAGAACATTAACCCTGTCTTACAATTCTAGAAACTAGAGTAGTAAAAGCAGAGGCTGCTCATTCATTTGGGTTCTGCCTAAATCCAAATTAATCACAGAGAAACTTTGTTAATTATATCACTGCTTGGCCTATTAGCTCAGATTTTTTATTAACTAACTCTTACATCTCTAATCAACCCATTTTTATTATTTTGCATTTTATCCAAATGCTTGTGGTTTATTTGTAATATTTTGGGGAGAGCATCTTAATCTTCAGCAGCTACATGATGTCTCCCTGACTCTGTCTTCTTTTTCCCTCTGTCTCTATTTGGAATTTCTGCCTTGCATTATTCTGTGATGTCATAGGCACAAAGCAGCTTCTATAATAACCAAAGGTAATAAAACATATTTACAGTATATAAAGAAGAATCCCATATCACCTCCCATTTTGGGGGCCAGACTGTAATGATTTCAGTCACATAAGACATACTTCCAGGTTCTAGGGTCATGCAGGGCAGACAAGCCCTAAGGCAGATGTGCCTAATGGCCCCCAGGGATGTTAAAGGGCAATATGTGACCCACATATGACTCAGCTAAGCCCTTGGGCGCATGGGTGAGCCCATCTGCGTATGACGTAGCCACATCAACTCCCTGTGTGCATACACTAGACAGCTTTTAAACTCTGGATTGCCATTTTTCTCTCTCTTTCTCTCTCTCTCTCTCCCTNCTCTGCACATTGACCTCCCAGGCCTGTGCACGCCCCCTCAAATAAATTCCTAAGTAGGTTTGTTGCGTGTTCAGTGTTTCCTTCTCACTCGCGCCAGGTAATTTCACAGGCTGTCATCAATTATGATAAAATAGCCCCACAATAGCTCGGAATGAAGTACAATGAAGGTTTCTTTATTTAGAGGTAGTCTCACAGATCATCAGTCCTCTGCATGAGTGGGGAACAGAAACCAAATCCAGCAGCCAAAGGGTCACACACGCTTTTACATCTGTATATAAAGAGTACATTTGACCACACCCAAAGTGAGCCATATCTTAAAAGCCACTTTGACCGAAGAAGTTCTCACACCAGAGTAGGGCTTGCATGCACAGAATAGAAAAAAGACCCCCAAAATACAATTAGTGTCAATTGTTGAGAGTAAGTTTCCTGGACACCAAGCACAGAACCATTGGTAGGATCTAATATGTTCCAAGAGGGAAAAAAATGCAATGCAAAATGTGGGATGGATAAATCTATCTTTATTATGAATAGATTATCTTGGTGGGAGAAGTATGGAATAGTGGGATGGGGAAAGAGTGTTTTATCAAAGTCTGCCTTTTACAAAGAGATTGAGGCATGAGACCCTCTTGTAGAAAAAGGGACTGTATATAAGCATACCTTGCAGGCGTGAAAGAATTATCTGCATTTGAATATTGTTGTCCTTAAAACATTGTGCCCATACCTATTATTTTTTAACTTTGCAGCCAGAAGTTCTTTCAGCTGACATAAGTCCTATGAGAGCAATCTGGGTTGATATTTAGTCAAACCTGCAAAACTGCTGAACTCCAAGTCTAGAATAAGGCTATGCAAGGGGTGTGAAGGTGTGCGTAGGTGTGCATAGGGAAGCATAAAAGGGAAAAATAGGGGCTTTCATAACGATCATGATGTTTTCCTTAAGTTATGATATATTTATTAAAGTCAAAAATAGAAGTCAATAATAAAGCTGTTTATTTAACACTGGTAAGAAAAACTCTTTATAAGTACAAATAACGATGGCCCTAGCTAATCGGAGTCACTTGAGCACAATCCACTTGATGGTCATAAGTTTTCCTTGCACTGACACCCCTTTCCCACATCAGGACCTAAACCTGGACCCTGCAACTTCCATTATATGATTGGAGATCTGTTTCCATGTAAAAGAGAGTGCTTTAGACTCTGCTGAATATCTACAATGCATAATTTTTAATAGTCACAGGAACTTCAGGATAAAATATTTTCAAACAACATTTTGTGGTCTCTTATAAAATTGCAACAACAAAATAATGGAAAAGCAGGAAAACAAATATCAAAAATATTTCCAATGGAAATTGCCTTTATTCCCAGGAGTCTGTTGATGTTATCCACATAGAAATACTGTATAGAATAGTATAACTTTGGTGAAATATTTCAAAATGACATAATTTCTTTATACATTTGAATATCATGACTTAATTTAGAACTGTTGAAGAAGGTGTAATTTTTTGTTAATTGCTACAAGACTACAGTTTTTTGTAGTTTTATGACATTTTTTAATGTTCCCCTCCTCTATTTTTTCAGTCTCTCTTTCTTTTCAAATTTCTTGTTCTTTGCCCCCTTCTGACTGTATTTGGAACTGAATCAAGGACTGAATTAATGCTAGGAAACCACACTAGTATTGAGTGACAGCCCTAGTATTTTGATGAAAGTTTCTATTATTGCTTCCATTCTATGCCAAAGTAGAGTAATTGATTTAACATTGAAAAATGGACCCTAACATTTTGAATACTATGTTGCAAGAGAAAGTGATCAATGAAGAATCAAATGTAAAATTAAGCTAAATTTATTTTTAATTAAAATTAGAATGGTTAGTACAAGGAAACAGGCTTAAAATTAACTGAAATGTCACAACATCTAAAATTTTATCAAAAAGAATCAGTATGAAAGTACAAGAGAAGTGTATGTAGAGTAACAGCTGCAAATATAACAGGAAACTTATTGTTAATGTAATCGAAACTCAGTAAAGCACAGAATCCAGACAGACAGGGCAAAAGAGTGAAACAACTTTTGCACACTGCTTGTCTGTACAAAATTGGTCATCTGTGTACAATTTGAGCCTAGTCTTTGTTCCGAATGGCAAGGAGAGAATATGCTAGATAAACATGACTATAAAAATCATATTATGTAGTTTAGAGGAAAGAGATTAAAAATAAGGACAAAAACAGTATAATTTCAAAAAATAGTATTGAATTAGAAATAAGTATGCTTTGCTCAAAGCTAAATTATCAAAAAAGTAGAAGTAAAAAAAATAGCAGTTATAATAAGTTGCTTTATTTTACAAATATAAACCACCACTGGAATAAAGAGGTCTATTAATGAAAATTTTATCAATGTTGATTTAAAGACCTGGCCATATCTCTGTAGTGATAGGAGTGGCGGGCTGGCCTGCTTTTCATCCCGCCCAGCTCCTGCATGGCTAGCTTTACACCCAAAATA
>LOEQ01006687.1:50595-67253 GCA_001685075.1 Bramus lutescens | reverse complement strand
TTTCCACAGGAAATGAGAGGCTGTGGATTCATTCTGAGTTAAGAAAAATCCAGTATGATCAAGGAAGACCACCTGAGAAATCTCCAGTAGGAACAGATGACCCTCCTACATCAGTTTACATTGACAAAAATAATTATCCACCAAGGCGCTTTTTAAGAATGACAGTGTTGTTTATTTTTTTCATGAGGACTCTTTCATTTTTCTCAGGTTCTTTAATAAGCATTCTCTAAGGACAAATGGATCCTTTAGTTCAGAGCATATTTCTATTTGTACCTAAATTTGTACCTGTTGCACTTAAAAGAATTGCATAGACACACAAGAGCTGGCAGAAGGAAACATGGTTTGGTATCATGCTGAATGCACCAATGGAGGCTTCTCCCCATATGGGGCCTAATTTGCTTTCAGTGATCATTGGTAATTTTGGGCTTTAAGTATCCATCCCATTTGCTTCTATCGGCATGAGGCAGCCGATAACCTGACATTTCCCTAAAGATACCTTTAGGCTTAAGGGAGTCTCTTAATTACTGTAGATTTGTGACTTATAACCAGAATATATTGTGCAAAGAAACTGTATCAATCTGTAGTGTTTCTACAGAGGCAAAATTATGGAGCCAGTAACACAGCAGTACTGTTTCACACGAAAGAATGTCCAATCTTCTCAGATTTTTGTGGCCATCAGAATCCCTTGGAAGCTTCTCCGATTGATGCCTTCGCCAGAGTATGGAAGGGTCCTAAATGTGCACTTTCCTTCAATTCTGGGAGATGCTGCTTGCCCAGTCATGCATTTTGACAGTTAGTACACCACATGCTGTTTCTTCACTGAACAACTTTGGAAGCCCCTTCTGCCATTGATTCATTCCTCAGTCTGAATTTGCATGGGAACACAGCTTAGCTCCAAAACCCTGTCTTATCCATGGATTTCCTCTGCAAATTGTCCTTCTGTCAGGAAATGGTCATGAATCTCCAGCTGGAGGAATCATATTCTTGGATGTGCCTATAAGCAGCCCATCAGATGTTGTCAAGCAGGCAGATGGGGTTATATGCATCCATTATGAATTGTTCTTGGACTTGTTCTTCCAGAAGACACTTTCGCTTATGTCAAAGGAGCCAGTAGCTAATCAGTCCCTCAGCTTGAATTTGCGTTTCTCTAAGATTACAACATGTAAATGGAATCATTGAGGTGTGAGAGTGATTTCCATGGACTAACAAACTGATACATAGATAAATTAAAATGTGTTTTCATGTGATCTGCATCTTCCAGAGCTGTAGAGCAACTGGTTTAAGCTAATAAAGAAGTTATTCACCAGACGCTTGTGAAGAGTGACAAAAAGTGCGTTGCTGTCTATTTTTCTGAGAATAATGCAATAGGGAAAAGGGATTGAACGCAACACTGGATAGAACAGAGACGTGTGGAAATTTATATCAAGGAACACAATGGATCAAAGTGGAAATTGCTCAGGTGCTAATGTTGGCAGATTCTTGCTTCTGGCTTTGCAAGTCAAAAGAATTAAGTATCAGTGGTGGACAGTGAGGAACTTGATCAGATATCACAGGGTTAGAGATTCTGAATTAAATGACAATAACATAAGAGGCTTCTTTGCCAAAGCAGAATTGAGACTTAGGCTTTATTCAGAATCCAAGAGGCATAAGGATTCTTCACAAGGATTAAAAAAAAACTGAGCATTTACATATTTTGACAAATGAGGAACCTTACCAATAACTTTCAGTCCCAAGTTGGGAAACTATGGAAAATGCTAAATTATCAAAAGGAATATTATAAAAAATTTAGAACAAGATTAAATCTAATTTGCCTGCACTAAAAAACATGAAAACTATATATGTCTAGATAAATCTTTTGAGATTGATGACAGATATAGTTAAATCAGCTCAGTGACAGCTTATTAAAATTCCGAGAAAAGTTTGAAATTAGCAAGTAACAATGTGACTTGAATTGTACTGAGTACTCCCAAGTGGAGATCAACCCTTTGAGCCACTATAGCACATTAGATTGGCTCCAGGGCTTTTTCTGTGCAGCTGTAACTGTTTATATGAACGGTCTGAACACTAAAGTAGAAATTGCCTTATGAAATTTTAGAGAGAAGCAATTTGGTCATGATGACTGGCCTTTTGGAGAATGGAGCTGACTTTTACAAGGCCCCAGAGAGGGAGTCGAGCAGGGTATAGATGAAAAGAAATGATATGTAATGTGCTAAGCATGAAGCATTCCCCATGGGAGACAACAATAAAACCTCAAAGAATATTTTGCAAACAATGAGTCATCTGTACCTAAAAGAAAAGATCTGTGGATCAAAGCAGATCACAAACGTTTCTGAAATCTGGAGTTGTTAGAACTCCCCCATATGACGATACAGACGGGTTTGACTTGGGGTACTGTGGAGAGGAGAAGTGAAGGGGAATTATACCCACTCACACTGAAATTTCCCTGAGTCTGTTTCGTAAGTCCCTTCAGCACCAAGTCTATATTCTGCCTGCCCTTGTCTTGCACAGGGATGTCAACATTGTCTCTGTCTCTATTGTAGCAGTGAAGGAATGCCAAGATTGATTCACGTGGAAGGATGAGAAGGAAACTGGACTGGCAGAAGTAGAAATGGAATCCGAAGCCACAGATCCTTCAGAGGCCCACCAGACAGGGTTAACAGCCTGTGCTTAGACACTCCTGAATCACTGAGTCCTTGTAGTGTCAAGGTCTTCATACCTGCCCACCACTAAGCCTTTGGGGATAAGCTGTGAGCAAGTTTGGCTTTCTCTACAGAGTCTGACTCCCTACAATGGGTAGTAGCCTCCACTAATGCCTATCTGGCAGTACATATCAATGCCAACACCAGCATTCCAATTCTTCAACTTCCAAGTCAAATTGAGCTCCCAGCACTTGTAACTGCTAAACTTAGGCATATTCCTACCTAGCTCTTACATCTTAAATTAATCCTCTATTAATCTATGTGTCACCATGAGGCTGTGGCCTACCAGTAAAGTTCTAGCATCTTCTTCAGCAGCTACATGGTGTCTCTTTTACTCCACCTACTCTCTCTCTCTCTCTCTCTCTCTCTCTCTCTCGCTCTTGCTCTCGTCTGGCTATATTCTGCCCTGCCATAGGCCAAAGCAGCTTTATTCATTTACCAATAAGAGCAACACATATATAGAATGACATCCTACCTCACTGCTATGCTATGCCCTGGACAGCTCAGTTTGATGCCAGTTATCTCTGATTTACTCATTTACTCATTCTTTTTTCTCAATTTCTCTTCACTAGACTATCTGCTGTGTGTGTGTGTGTGTGTGTGTGTGTGTGTGTGTGTAGGCCAGAGGTCAATCTCAAGTATCAGAGTTCAGGTACTGCCAACCTAGTTTTTTTTTTGTTTTTTTTTTTAAGACAAAATCTCTCACTTGGCCTGTAATTCACCAATTAGGCTTACTGGAGAGTTGGTCCCAAGAAACTTCCTATTTCCTCCTCCCCTGCACTGAGATTACAATGTGTGTTACCACATCTGTTTTTCAAGGGTGATAGGGATAGAAGAGTGATATCAAGTTCTCACTCTTGCAAGGCAAGCTATTGATCAGCAGAGCTCTGTCCCTACCCCTCTCATAGACTATCCACCTTCTAAGAACTGAGCTGTGTTTTCAACTGTGCTTCTATCCACCAATGCAGTTCTATATGGCATAGCGTTTACTCCATTAAAAATTTGCCCTGGCATCCACTTCTCCATCCCCAGTGTTAGTGAAGGTGAAACATCATCAGAGCTGACCAGGTCAGGGAATGGATGTGACAGATGTCCCTATGAAACAGGTGGCTCGGCTCAGCTGAGAAACAGAAGGCTGCTGAAATAAGGCCGGCTTCTCCTGAGATTTCTTGCTCTGGAGAGCATTTTATCAGCATCTATGAGAGGCCTGCATAACAGGGAGGAAGATGTGATTAGTAAGTCGCACGAAACTGAAACAATGAACACTGATTGCAGGCCTGTCTTGTCTCCGGATTTGAGGAAGACGAAGCTCTCCAAGTTGTCTCTGTCAGTGTGCTCTTCAGCACATGCCTTGATAGAGTCATATCATGACAGGTGCTGATAGGCTACCCAGCTGGGCTCGTCAGATAGGTTCTCAGACAAGTAATTTCTCTTTCCAGAGTCAAGAAAATAATTCTTTGCAGACGCCTTTGTGTTGCACTAAAAGGAGTCTGGGTGATTACTTTTCATTTTTTTCATATAGCTTTGAGGTTTGGAAATATTTGAATTCTCGGTAACTTATGAACTCATATAAATCAGGATGAGAATGGCAGATTCCTGCATGTCCTCTCTGAGATGTGCTCTGCCCCAGAACTACTTCGTGCTTCTCATGATGCTTGTCCCTGTGGGGTTCAAGGATCTCCATGTTCTGTGGCTACTAGCTTTTGTACTGGCTGAGGACTATCGTTGTACATACTAATGCTCCACAGTTCTGTCATTGCTGTCCTTTTCCTATTTTTAACGACCTTAGACAAGTCCAGAGTACTTAATGTTTGCAGCTGCAGTATGACCTTGAGTACCCATTCTGGAAAAGTCCCTTTCTTTCCAACGGATATAGCACACCTGGTTTAAATGAGTAGCCCCTGTCTTGCCTCTACCTTCTCTTTATTACCAAGTGCATACAACTGCACACATAAAGCTTCCCACTTGCGCACAACAAAAGATGATATTCATGACATGGAGAATTCACAAATTCCTCTGCTTATGGGTTTTTTGGTCCGTGCTGATGGGGATCAGGGGAGACCCAGGGGATTTTTTTTCATGGTCTATTACTGGTGATGGGCAGGTTTCTCGTAAGCAATACTGTCCTGTATGGTTGCAAGAACCAGTACCTACCTGCCATCAATTCTCATCAGCCTTCCTATTCCCTGACTGAAAGGGACAAGTTAAATATCCATGAGGCACTCATGATTCAAAAGTTGCTAGCTTGTGGCCCATTCAACTAAAGAAAACTCACTGCCATTTGGCATCTATTAAACAAAACTTTCTGTTAATGAAGTCTTCTGCTTAGCAACGAAGGAACGATAATTGCTATTTAAATGATAACCCAGAGGGCTAGGGAACTCTGAAGAGCCTTCTAAATTATCAAGGAGAGATTAATATTCCTATAGTGTCTCTCCATGCATTTTTGTAGAGCAGCACAAAGAACAGAGAATAAAAATAGGTGTAGAGAAATGCTTAGGAAACAAAGATGATGTTGATTATTAGATTTAAAGCTCTAGAGATGGAGTAAGGACTTAGAAAGCAATCTATAGAGTTTCAGAAAAGAGAAAGTGACTCATCATTTGCACAGAAAATAAAACCAAGTTATGAGCCCCTGGTTTTCATTCCTTCTTGACTAGTGACCATTAGGGTCATTGAATTCACTCTTCAGGGGAAACATAGAGACAGGATAATTGGCCTATGGCATAGCTTGAGGTCTCTTCTTTGTTACAATTATGTTTTCTGTCAGCTGTCATTCTACTGTGATTAAAACTGTAACTGTAGGTCCATGATGCCATGTTGTCTGTAACACAGAAGATAGTGGTGGAGGGCACAGGTTCTGGACCCAGATTCTCAGCTCTCTATCTGTGGGAAGTGGAGTATGTTTATGGATTTCACTGGATCTTACAGGTTCTTGGAAGCATGAGCTAACTGGATTGTTGTAAAGTGACTAAGACAGGACTTGGCCTAGGGAATATTTGGTAAATATGTCACATTGCTAAGTGTTAACTTGTGAATAAGCCTTCAGTGGAGTTCTCTGTCCAGCTGGTGTAGAGGTGATGAGGAGGTTTTGTCAGGCAGAAGTAGTCTTTCCTGCAGCCCTTAATCTATCTGAAGAGATTGCATAGATGTCCTCCCCAGGGCCCGTGCTTTACTTCTCATCCTGTCTCAAGTCCTAAGGCATGTGACTCAGGCCCCAGTTCTGTGAACAAACTCCATCTTTCCTAAGAGGATAACCTTAAATTATTATTTGGAGATAGACATAGGAAACTTTAGTCAAAAGGAGAAAAATTTTAGAAGAGAACCTTCAAGGATTGTGCAACCAGCCAATTCTTCAGAGCTTAAGTCAGGCTCCCTTCTACCTTTGACAATTTCGTTAAGCTGTGATACTATATCAGCATGCCACACACCCTTCCAGGACCCAGTGGGCTGGACCCCTCCTCTGTGTAAGGGAAACTGTGTCACCAGCATGCAGATGGATGTCAGCCACAGTTCTCCCTCCTCCGCAAACCAAGACTCTGAAACTTATCAAATATTTAGGGGTTGTGTCATAATACCATTATTTTTTACATTATTGCACATTTTATAACAAGTTATCTCAAAGTCTTGTAACTTTGAGAACGGCTTAATCATCTACTCAGTGAGGAACAGAACAAGTAAATTTCAGGAAAGGACAGAGAAATGGCTGCTCTTGAGACACCTTTAAGAACAGCAATTCCATTGTGCCGTCTCTTTGTCTGACAGAAATTCCTCATTTTTACACTGGTTCTGCGAAAAAAAAAATAACTGTGCCTTCAAGGTATGTCTTCATCTAAAGATTTTCCCCATTTTTCTTCTAATAAGTCTTATAATTAGTAATGATAAATTTGCTTGATATTGCATTGTTGGTACTCTTGTACAGTAAACATGGGTAGAAAAATCCAATAAGCATTAAGCAATTAAAATGGGTTTTCTGAGTGTTCAGTGAACTTTCAAATCACACTAGCTCTGGATTCTTGCCAGTGGAGAGACTGTTCTATTTTTTATAAATATAACCTAGCCCACAAGCCTGCAAATAGCATGTCGATGCCACTGAATTTCTCCGTTCCCTTGTTCCACTCTTTCCCATCTCTGTTTACTAATGAAATGTACTCTCTGTGATTCAGACTGAAAATGTAATACTCAAGGGCCTAGATTTATAGAATTTGTTCCGAAAAGTCACCACAATCCTGCGCTGGTGTTGATGATTCCAATTATCAACCAATGGTATTTAAGGAAAGGGTTAATTGGGATAAAGTTCACTTTGCCAAGGTTCTGATGAAGACTGAGTTTGGTTCACAGCGGAAACTGGCTGGCTGGAAACTCCTCAGATGAAGGTACTGGAGCAGCAGACTAAGGGGATGCTGAGAATCAGTGAGCCAGTCAGGGCAGGGCTTCTTGTCTTCAGTCTCTCCCTGCTCCACACTCACTCCTGTAGTCACTAGGAGCCATGTTTCTGCTCCAGTTACAGAAAAATGATGGCATGGTTTCGTATCTTATATGGTGTTCTTCCTGCTGTAACTTAGCTAGTTACTTTCTTCCTAGTCAGAGCTATCAAATGTCTAACAAAAGAAGTGAACCATTCCACTCTTGCGCTGCAAAGCTCATTATCAAGTAAGACAGGGAGCTGACAGTCTGACCTGCAGAGCCATGCTGCTTGAGAAGCATCATACCTTAGCTCCACTTTGCTCCCAGTACATACGAGATTCCTAGCTGCTCCTACCAGTCCACTGCTCTGTAGAGCACATGTGAGCAATGCAGATATCATGGCGGCACTTCCCTGAATGAAGTGCTTTCGGGCTCTTCACTATTCCAAGAGAACAGTTTAAACCCTTTCCTAGAGACAGCTTTTCATAGCTTCACAGGTGCAGTTAGACTTGTTTCCCCCATTTTCACCAGGTGCAATTTTGTACCAACATTGTGCTCCAACCACCCCTCTGAGGATATCAAAATCCAAAGTATTCTACTTCTTCTCTACTGGAATGTGTTGAAGGCTGTCAGCAGATTTCTAGAGTCTGGTATTTTGTTTTGATTTTTACAATTCATGTTATCAGATTTATTCATTGCCCTTATCTTTTTGTTCTGCATAGTAATTTCCACTCCTGCTCTTCCCCTTGCTTCCTGTCTTTGTACTGAGGATGCACGTTCAGTGCTCAGGAGTGTTTCACAGTCTACTTGTTAGGTAGTGAGCATGAAAGGCTGCATGTACTTAGCTACTACCTGCTGGCTGTTGGCCCTAAATCACACATAATAGCCCTTTGTTCCTCAGTGCTGAACTTGAATATTTGTCCATTTTGTCGATATCACTGAGAACTTAGTACATTCATCAATCACAGTGCCCCATGCTGAAGTCAGCAGCACAATTTCCAGAGCTTGGATTTCTGACATATTTCACTTGGGTCTGAAGCTGCTATGTTCTGTGAGTCCCAATTCCTTTCTCATACGTGGGGAAAATAATGTCACCTTACAGTATTTTACAAAAGTACAGTGATTGTCTAGGGTGATTTTCAAAAGACTTATGCTGTTATTTATATGTCCATGTGAATGTATGTGGGTTCATGTTGGTACAGACAGGAGGCCAGAAGATTCAGTGTTGATTCCTCTGAGGCTCAAGTTACAGGTACCCTGTTGAGAGCTACCCTGTGTAAGTACTGGAGATCAAAATTCTAATCAGTATAAGATCTTCAAGCTCTCTTGGCCACTTAAGCTAATTTTCCAGTCCCTACAGTAATTTCTGACTAACTGTTAGTTTCACATCTCAATCAAGTCTATTCTTTCTCACATTTTCCAGCATTAATCTGTTTTCATCTTTAAAATATTCATCCCATCCTTTACCACCCATACATCACCAACTTACTGTCACTCATTTAACAAAGCATCACTCCACTCATCCATCTGCCATCTATACAAGCTGCTCATGCACCCAAGTTAGATCCCTGCAAGTGCATGACGCACTAAAAGACATATGAACAACTGAGGATAAGTAAAGTGAAGTCTGAATCTCTGGAGGAAACAGAAAGGAAAATATGGTGAGCAGGCTTATTGTCTATACTGAGGAGAGCAGGCATCATCTTTAAGACAAGTAGAAGACCCCTGATATTACATTGACTTCACTGTTGATGCTCATAGACAAGGTGTCTGCGAAATGGTGACCGTCTAATTATCAGGCAGGCAACGGAGAACACATTTGATAGATTGTATCAGAACAGATGCCTGATGTCAAATAAAATGCAAGCCGGAAGAGAGGCATCTTGAATCATACTAACAGAGATTGTTGCTACTGGAAGAAAGGAACCTGAGTGGAAATAGTGAGGGAAAGTCACGGTATTTGATACAAGAACAGAGAGGTGGAAATGTCTGTACAGTAGCTGTATAAGAGATCAGGTGTGAGTGGGTTGGCTGCATGCTTGTCAATCAGTGGCTGCCTGGACGACACCTGGGCAGTCACTCAAGCTCACTGTGTATTCACCACCCATCTTGTAGTAAGCTGTCTCTATGTGTGTGCCTTGTACCTTTTATGCCATCTGTTGAGCTGACCAAATTAATGACAGCCATCACTTAATGACAGTGATACATTCTGGACAATGCATTATTTACTGAGTCTGCAGTGCAATGCATTTAAGACAAGATACTGCAGTGATTCTAGGCTATAATATGGGAACATCGTTGCATATGTGTCCATCACCAAGTTGCCTTTATTCAATCCATAAATTTCTCTAACTAATTCTCTTTCTATAAATAAGAAAGAAGCCTATAGGATATAATGAATAAAATAACAAGGAAGCCGGCAGGATAAAAGTGTTTTAGGGATGTGAGATGTGAGTACAGAGATGAACGTGGTGACACACAGGTACGATGCCAGCACTTGAAATTCTAAAGCAGGAGGACTGTTAGTCTGAGGCAAACTCGAAGACATGGTGAAACACTGTCTCTAAGAGAAAAGTAAATTGAGGCATCAGATCTACCTGATTGTGACTACCACACCAGACTGACCAGTCATGAAATTGATTTACTCAAAATCGGAACTGTCACTTGCAAGTTCCAGTGAGGAGCATGAAGAGGCACACCAGTAAACACTCTCATTGATTAGCAGATAATACTGCCCACATATTGCTCATTTCTGTTCATAATTGAGCTTTCCTTCCTGAAGTGAATTTCCCATTATTCTGCACTGTTTAGCTTCAACTCCTGTTGTAGGTCTTTATTTATTTGTCTGGTTAGTTTTTAAGCTCCGAGGATGAAACTCATGATGTAGTACATGCTAGAAAAGCACCCTACTCACTTCTAAAACCTAAATTCCGACTGACTTTTAGAATCTTCTTTATGAAATGTAAACATTGAAGAACGATAGATTTTAAAATGCCCTGCCTGACTTAATTTTGTAATCTGTTCTACAATTTTGTGAGGGTGTCACCTTTAGAGATGTCAGATAATTCTGGGGCATTCTAGACCTTCCGCAGATTTGCATAAATGTAGAAATTTGGCATAGCAGATGAAATGGTGCTGATGAGAATAACTGAAAATAGAAATAACATTGTGGGAGAATCATGAATCTAAAGGTCTGGGGAATTGGATAAAGCAGTTTTATATTCCTAAGTATTGAACTATTTGGTACAAAGGAATAAATAAAACTCAGGAAAATTCACGTGCAGGAGCAGAAATGTCATGAGAAATAAAGAATGAGGGAAGGAAGTGTGCATAGTAGGTCAGCATTGCTTTGACTTCCATGATTTTGTTTTGTTTTGTTTTGAAAGACAGGGTTTCTCTGTGGCAACAGCCCAGCTGTCCTGGAACTCATTTTTTAAACCAGGCTTGCCTTGAAGTCACAGAGATCCACCTGCCTCTGCCTCCTAAGTGCTGGAATTAAAAGTATGCACCACCACCAACCACTCAACTTGACTTCCATGGGTTTTTTTTTATTAACTTATGTTATTACTTTGTTATAAGCCCTCACAAAGAGATGAAAGAGTGGATAAATTAAGAGATTAATGAATAAATGGACAGAAAACAGAGGGACTAGAGGAAAGACAGAGGAAGTAAACAAGGAAGGAAAGAAGAAAGGAAAGAGGGAGGGAGGGAAGGAGAGGGACAGGGAAAGAGAGAGAGAGAGAGAGAGAGAGAGAGAGAAGAAAGAATAAAAGAGAAAGGAAACCAATGAGAGATGTTAGCCAGTTTTAAGCAGCAAAGGTTTATTGCTTCAGTGATAGTGGATAAAACAAGAACTCTAGAATAATCAAGAACCATTCTTTGTATGACTGATGAGCTAGCTATAAAGAAAACTTGAAGTTTAGAGACCACCTGTATATTATGCCCAGCTTTAGGTATATGACTGAATTCTAAACCAAATCTGATCTGGTATGGGATAAAGACAAAAGAGAGGGGGGCTTAGACACTAAAATAAAATTAAGTGGATGGATGGATGGATGGATGGATGGATGGATGGGTGGGTAACTGGATGGATGGATAGGGGAAGGGAGTGATAGATGGGGTAGATGGAGAGAAGGATGGGTAGATAGGTCATTACACCTACTAAATGCATGTTGTGCCATAACTGGTACTTGTGCTCATTCTATTATTTATTACAAGTCTGTTATGTAAAGTCACTTTTTAAAGTTGGTATTTTGATATCACCCTATGGAGAAACAGGCACAAGGAGGTAATGTTAGTAAATTGGCACTGGGACAATAAACAAAACTTGTCTGAATTTCACCAGCATTTCACATGTCCATTTGTGCATATGCAGGTTAGAGTATAGTTCTTTGCAAAATAACAATGTATGTAAATATCACAGCAATCAAGACACTTAACTTTGTCATTAGTAGACAGCTCCCTATGGCTACTCTAGATAGCCCATCTCTTCCCAGCCCATCCCTATCCTAATCTCTGTGAACATCCTATGTAGTATTTAATCTCCAGAGTAATATTATTTCTCAAATATTACATAAATGGAACCATGTCTCATTGCAACTTTCAAGTTAACATTTTTCCCTCAAGTATCGTTTCTGCAACACTCATTCCAAGTTTACATGCATAAACTGCCTGTGCTTTCATTAATTTTCCCTAGTATGGCACATTGACTTTTTAAGACCTTTATTGCCCCTTATAGCAGCATTTAAAGTTTTCTATAGCCCCAAATACGCTTGACTTGAGCTAAAACTCCAAAGTTCCTAAGATGTGTAAGCGACCAATCAGAATTGCACATGTGGTTTCTTTTCATTTTTACAGTGATTGTTTCTCACTTAGGTAACCCAGACCGGATGGGAAGGACATGCTCACTGACATTGACAAATAAATGAGTCTATGAGTTTCAGACTTCTTATTACACATGTGGCAAAACGGGGAGCCTGCCCCATTATTTTAGAGTGGGAGAATAAAGTCAGCTGCGTGTCTGGGAACAGCATCATCCATGCCAGTCACGAATAGAAGCCTTTATGCTTGGTTTCCAGATCTTTTGGATATCAGGGTACCCATGCAAACTATCAAAACAAACAATAAAATCAAAGCTGAAATCAAATAGTCAGGGCATCAGTTGAAAGGGAAAGGACAGTCTATGAAATTAGAGGGCACAGTTTTGACTCAAAGGATGGCTGACAAATGTTAACAGGGCTACTGTGGGTAGTCACGCTTGTCATGGGCACCATGACTCCAAGGGACAGTATGGAGACCCCAGTGTGGATTAGACAGGCTACAGTGTTAACAGTTGTTCTGAGTAAGGCAGAAGCCTGGTATCAGAGTCCCTTTAAAAGAGGATTGATTTCACAAGTTTTCTTTTAGTTAAAAGGAAGACAAAGCTAAAAAGCCTATGGAGGATGTCAGCTGGCATCAAACGGGGAAGAACTGTTGAGTAAGGGGAACTCTGGGCTAATCAGGGTGGACCAGTTCAAGGGTGATTTGGGGTTTGGCAGTTCTTTGGTTATCCCCTGGTTTAGGATGTGGTGGATTCTAATTTAATCTGGTGCAGGAGACTGAAAAAGAGAGATATTAAAGCCTGTAAGTTAAAACCCTGCTTGAATCTACTACTGGGACTTGTAGAACCCGACATGGCCCTTGCTTGTTTTAGGGAAGGCTGGGATAAGAGAAGGGATATCTGTCTGGTCTTGTAACAAATCCTCAAAGGCATCTGAAAGGTCTGGAATCTCAACATCACCTCATTAATTGTCATTGTGGCATCAAGCGAATGGTCATATACACACAGACACACTACAAACATTTCAATGGTAAAGCACAGTTAGGGACTAAGTTTCCTTAAAGGACAAAGATGTGTCTCCTATAGGAAATTAGCAAAGAAATCTTCATAACTATGAGTACATTTGAATATTACAAAACATTTGGAAATTTCAAAGCACCTTTATCAGTGACTAAAACAAACAAACAAATGCTAAAGACTTCCTTTCTGGTTCTTCACATCTCCAAGTTTATAACCATCCACTCCTCTGTTGTCTTTTCTTGTGATTGTGAGAGATAGTGGGAGAGATGCTGGGAAATTTAAAACAAAGGCCAATAAAATCCTAAGGCATTTTCCCTTATTTTTCAGCATTGGATCCTGGTCATAACTGAATTATAGTCAGTTGTCATGTCTTTGCAGATTATGGCACCTGTTTTATGAAACTCAGTAGACCCAAAACTCCTGCTCTAGGGAAACCCACCTGGGATCTTGGATTCCACCATCCACATTAGTAGCCAGAGGAACATGTTTGTCTAGGTGTGTCTTCATTTTGCAGTGCCTGTGTGTGCACACGTCATGAGGGACATTATCGACATGATACCGTTTTTAGGCCAAGTCCCTCTACTGGGTCCCCATGAAGCAGGCTAAACACTGTAATGAAGTCATCCATAGAAAAATTCACATCAACAAGCTTAAACTGGGTAATCTATTGGCCATTAGAGAGAAAAGGAGAAAATGTCAACTTTCCTAAACAGACCTCTTTCAAAAGCATGATACTGAGTTCCTGTTTTTATCTTGTTTACATAAAGTAACCTGAAGGAGCCTGGGAAGGCACTGTTATTTGCCCAGTGCTCTTTCTATTATGACCTTAAGAGGAAAGTTCCTTGAAAGGGGTGAGCCTCTGTGCCTGTTTCCATCTAGGACTTCCTGTCTGTAAAGCCAACTTCCTGGCTCTACCAAGGGAAAAGTGTTCTACATTGTGAAACAGAGTGATTCCAGATTCTAGAAGTATAAAATTAGCGAATTAAGGTCTTTGACTAATGTAGTGGCATTTCATTTTTATTTTAATAAGTAAAGCTTGTGTGAAAATCAGAAAAGTTAAACGACCACACTGGCCAGCCTTACAAAGACCAGGCAGCAAGGACACACACCTTTAATCCCAGTAGCGACACTAGCTTGTCATAGTTACCAGGTGGTAGTGGTGCATGTCCTTAATCCCAGAACTAGAGAGGATTGTAAATGGAAGGAGACAGCTCTCAGTCTTATTCAGAGGTTTTTCTGGAAGCAGGATTGCCATTTTGGAGTGAGATCGAGGTAAGAGCCAGTGGCTGGCTGCTTTACTTTTCTGGCCTTCCGATTGAACCCCAATATCTGTCTCTGAGTTTTTATTAATCGTGCTTCAAACTAAATTTGTTGTAATTTCGTCTTTTTTTCTGAAAAAAGAAATACATTGTGAAATGACAGTAAAGTAAGGTTTGTCTATTTTTAAATTTCTTTGTGGACCTGGGACTCAAACCCAGATCCTCACATGTGCAAGGTGAGTTGAATTATTCTCTTGTCTTTTGTCAAGCCAACAAAGAAAGCCAAGACATTGGTAGTGTTGCAGTTGTTAGGTAAAATGTAATGCTCAACAACGTTCAGTAGCCATTTCACAGCGAGGGTATTTTAAGCCAGGCCTGGAAACTGAGGCCCTTGACCCCTCTTTTTCAATCACCATGTCCTAAACAGTGTTGGTGCCCAACATGTCCTAAACCCAGACTCATCCGTATCCCCACAGTTGTGCACAGCTCCTGGTCTTCATCACCTGGACTCCAGCACCGACACTGTCACCAGCCCAGCCCACCCTCTGACACTCACATGGCTTTCAGGAGACACCGCTCACAGACACCTTGGTCTAGGCCCTTTCAGTACTGTGTTATTCCAGGTGCATTTTAAGCTTGTGAGCAAGGGAATGGAAGCACCTGTTTCTACCTCTTCTCTCCTTGTGACTGTCCTCTTCCTTACCAGCATCACCGAACTCCAGCCACCCTAAACAGAGAGCTGCCATAATTCTCCCCTTCAGTCCACTTCTCCTCTTCCTGCCAGAGTTCTTCCCAGTGATCATTATGCTAACCTTCATTAACTTTACTCCAGAATATTCTTTCAGAACTAGAAGATCGAATTGATCCTTGGTCTCTTTCCAGCCTTCCCAGCACAGGCAGACTCAGTCAGGGAAGTAAGTCTGCTTCCCCAACTAGAAGGAATACCTGAGGACATAAAGCAGGACCCACACACAACTGCCTCTGAGAGCCCAACCCTCACCTGGAAGTATGTGCCCTGAATACACATCTGTCTGTGAAGCTAATGAACACAGAGATCCTCTGGAGAAAATGTGCTCTTAGCGTTTCAATGATAGGTTCAGTGTCAGGTCAGGGAGAGGTTTTCTGCTAAGCCTGGGTTTCTTCAGAAAACCTGAAACAGCATAGTCAAGGGCCAAGCTCAGAGCGAGGAGTCATTAAAGCAGACAGAAGCCTCTGACATTCCTCTTTCCCAGGTGAGTTAATTGAGAACCAAAATTCTGACGAAGGAAAACAAAGGAATAAAGCAACAATTATCTTACTCTCCTGCTTTCAAGCAAACATTCCGAATTCTCCATTGTACATGACTCACCCTCACCTGCTTCCAGATGTGGAAAATCTGAGGGGTTTGCTGTATTTAGTCATAGATGAAGTGATAGAGATGGATGAACTATTACAAAGCATCCCAAATGTCCCCATGGCAACATCTCTGGTGCATGGGATACCGCTCCCAACCTGGGATTCTATTGAAGTGGTTCAGAATAGCACAGTCAGAAAATTGTATTTCCTGAAACCACTATATGTAGTAAAAGAGATTTAAACTCTTAGTACTTGGGGCCTGATATTCAGTTGTCCATTGCTTCTTGCTGCTTGAAAGTGTCCCTTGTCTTTCCCCACACACACCTCCAGCAGACTTTTTGTAGGTCTTTCCCAGGATCACACAAGTTCTTCAATCACTGGCCTAAAGTGTCCAAAGTGGGTGAAGTATATGCTGTGAACTGTGGGGCATGTTGGCTTGACTTCCTTGAGGTCCTTGGACTGTTCCATCATCCTACAGAATACCAGCCCAAGATGCTTCCCAACATGATGGTGTCAGAGATGTGAGACAGCGACAGTGGCAGCTGCCCAGACACTCCAGAGCCTCCACCTTATTATTTTCATTATGCTGTATAAAACCCAGGAAGCTCAAGGCTCAAAGATAGGGGAAGATGGCTCACCTCTTGCAGAAGAAAGGGCAATATCAGGTTGCAGAGTGGGAGAGATCCACAGGGACCTGTAGTGGATAATCTATCATAGCACATCTGCTGGAGTCTGAGACAGAATTAGAGATATCCATGAAGCCACACTTACAGGAGTGGTAGCTTCCATGCTTTTAATATGGTTTGTTCTGCTGTGCACATGACAAAGTTTAATTTCCAAGGCTATATATTAATTTTGAGAGTGTAGTGCAAATTTTAATTAGTCTTCTTATTATAAACCCAGAGTTAGATATCAAAGGTGAAAGCTGAAAGATCAGAGAAGCAGAGCAACAGCCACTAGTTTTACCTCTACGAAATACCCAGATTGAAAGGGGTATGTAGTGATTAGGGAGAGTGCAGGCCTGCTTTTCGTCCCGCCCAGCTCCCGCACGGCTAGCTTATACCTATAAATAACAACACACAAATTGTATTCTTTTAAACACTGCCTGGCCCATTATAT
>LOEQ01006687.1:34317-48772 GCA_001685075.1 Bramus lutescens | reverse complement strand
AGGTAAGAATAATGGGTTAATATAAGCTACAAGAGCTAATAAGAAGACTGAGCTAATGGGCCAATCAGTTTATAATCTTATGGAGATCTCTGTGTGATTTTCTTTGGGGCTTGCTGGCTATGGGGTATCAGGTGGGACAGAAACCCTAATGTGCAGCCCCTCATGTTACAAAAACCCATGAAATTCTGCCCTTAAAATGGACAGATGTGGTTATATGTATATCTTGCCTCAGTAAAGTTGATTTTTAAAGCTCCCTAAAAATGTATTTGGAAATTAGCTCTTGTTAAGCAACCTATGAAGCTATTGGTGTCCCTGTGCTGCAAAGATCCAATTGATTGGTAAGAGCAAGGAGTGTTGCTCTGCAGCTCTGTCTCCACTTTTCTTAATTAGGCACGGAGGTTCTCTCTGCCTCTACTTCACCTTGGCTTCCCGCTCCTCTCAGGCAGAGGCACTTTACTAATGGGATTAGGTCTTCTCTGTTAGATGTCAGTGCGATCAAATCATCCCCCTGTGATTAAATCAACCTAGTCTCATCCTGAGTTGAAATATTGATTGTTGCCCAGTTCATTTCTGCTCAGTCCCCAGAAGGCACTGTTCCTAACAAGAAAATACCACTGGCATTTCTTTTCTCTTCATCCCAAAGACAGGGACACTCTTCCCCAAAGCTACTAGAAACAGTGTCATTTATAGGGCATTTTTAGAGATTAGTCACAGATACAGTAATTCTGGGCTAGAGCAGTCTGTCAGCCATATCAGTGGGGCTGAACATGGTACTTGCTAAGCAATGATTTTGAAAACAGTACGTGGTTCTCCAGTGCTCTCTCAGACATGAATAAAGACAAAAGCTTGTCTTCTTTGTTACTTCATCTAAGAATGTGTAAGGAAGAAGGGTTGGGAAGATGAAATAGACACTTTGGGTCATGATGAAGTGACATTACACAGTGTCATGGGGAAAATAACTCCCCCCAAGAAATTTTATATTCTGCACCTTAAAAGGGACTTCTAGTGGTGGCTCCTGTAATGAAGTCATTTCGTCTTATAAATAGCAGCCTATTAAGTTCTGTCTCCAGTGGACCTGTTCTGAACCAGGGAGAGTCACATGTCTGGAGAGCTAAAGCAGCCTGCCTCTTCCACTCACACCACAGCCCATTTTCAATCCTTCAGGATGAAAGAAAGGCCAGGCTCATGTCACAGTGAGGACTTTTTCAAAACAGATGGTGTGTTTTGTCCCCATTTGATTCCGGTGGCAAGTGGCACTGAGATGTCAATTTCCAGGTGCAGAAATCGAGTTGCCCCAGCAGGCATTTCTTGTGAAAGCACCAATCAATAAGATGGAAGGAAGGCCCTGTGGCTAGCAGGTGGGGGCTGCAAACTCTCATTTCCCTGGACCCCGGTCCACCTCTTGGGCCGTGTCAGACAAAAACAAAGGCAAGTGACAGCAATCTGCATTTCCATTAGAAGGAGTCCTGAGTTTTGATTATTCCTCCCCAAGCTGGAAAACAAAAACACCAGCCAGCCAGTATCTTGCTTGAATACTTTCTCCTCAGACATAGACTTGCAATTTGTGTGCTGGCAGGTGAGGAGTGTGCCTCATTTGCAGGCATGGAGACTCTGCACCACATCTGCCTCATTCACTGACACTTCAGCTTCTCGTAGAAGACGAAGTGTGGGAAGAGGAACTTGAGCTCATTCATCCCAAATTTCTATAGTGTTTAAAGTAAAGACATCAAACTAGATGCATAGCTGACCCCACTGACCTGATTGATTGGTCCTGACCAGGGCACCTCTAAGTCTGTGATAGGCTAAGGAATTTGTGCGCCAGGTTCATGTTTTATGACAGAAAACACAATCTTTCTAAGTAGTTAGTTCTGATAAGATCACAATTTAGATGGGCCCAGGAGGAAGGTCGATGAGCATCCAATAAGATAGCTTGTTACAAAGGTGCCCACAGTAATGGTGGTCCAGGAAGCCAACCAAAGGCCTGCTTTCAGAGTGGGTGGGTGCAGCGCAGAGAGATGAAAAAGGAAGCAGAAGTAGAGAAAGGGGAATTAGGTGGAAAGCAAGGGAGTACAGGTAGGGATGGTTCTGGACCAGCCCATTCCAACCCACTGTTGAAAACTTCCTTTTAAAGAAATCCTTATAGGCTCTCAAAAGGGAGAGAACCAAACTGCCACTATATGATGATACCGTTGTTTATGGGGGAAAAAAGTCAAGAATTATATAGGCAAGTTTCAAGAAACATGACCTAACACTACTCAACACAAGGTATTTTGAGTGACATTTATGGCCTCCCTCCCATACTTGAGCAGCAATTATGAAAGGTTCATGAAGTTTCTTATTTAAAATAGCTCACAAACACAAGAAACATAGGAATAAAGCTTTAACTATGAAATCTTAATGTAGAAGTATATGATATTTTATTGACAATTACTATAAATATAGATAAGTAGAGAGACATACTATATTTGTGAACAGAAACATCCAATGTCTAGAAGTGTTGACAGTCCATATTGATTACTCACCTTAGGAGAAATTTAACAAAGAGTTAACCAGGGTTTTTCATGGTCTTGCTATTTGTGGGGTTTAAGAGATGGATAGAGGGGTTTGTTTCTCTCTGGTTCTCCTCAGTAAAGGCAAACCTCAACCACCAGAAGGCCTCCAGTAGGTGTCCTGCTGGAAAACACCGCGTATCTCACATCATCACCTCCAGAGGTATTGCAACATGTCCACAGCTGCAAGGAAGCATGACCTTCCAGTCCAGTTACCCTGGGCACGCGTGTCAGACACTGGTAATCCTCCAGACCACTCCCCGGGCCACAGGGCTTTGCTTCCAGGGCCGAAGATGCTTTGACCTAGCAGATTGACCTCCTCTGTGCTCAGCTTTAGCCAGAACATTCTCCAAGACCTGAAAGGTCAAGAGATCCTTTATGCTCACCTTGCTTCAGCTGTACCACTATACCACTCTGAGTGTGGGCCACAGCTGGGCTCTTGGGGCTCCTTACTTAGCTCCTCCTGCTCAGTGCCACATTTGGTTTGCTTTGAGATGAAACAAAGTATGAAAACCCAGTGGGAGCTATAGTCCCGTCTGTTTGGAAAGATTCTATCCTTCCTAGGCCCTTGTCTGACTTCCTGATGCTAACCGAGGCTGCACACTTGTTGAGAGTCCACCTGCTTTGCTTGGACATAAGGAAAACCTGACACTCAAATAGCCAATGGGTCGGGTGAAGGTATTTCTGTGACACAGATTGTTAGTTCTCCTTGAGTATGCACCTTAGAGATCACCTGATTCTACAGTAGACGTTTCTGATTCTGCCGTCAGGACAGCAGCTTCCAGCTTTCACCTGTGGTGACCAAGCCTAAGAATACATCCTGGGTTGACATTTAACGGTGGCCCTGGAGACAAGGCAGCAAGTAGTTTTTTCGAGTGTGTACTTTCCTTCTGTCTATTTTTCAGGGTTTCGGTAGAATCTCCTGCTTTCAAGGAAATCCTTTCTAGGGTCCAGCTGCCATTTAGGGGTATTCAATAGGAACCCGAAATCCCCGTTCACAGAGAAGCTCCATGGCTGCCTCTTGCTAATCAGAATAGCAGGTTTTCAGTCTGTGGGAGAATTGTCTGAATTCTGTCAATCATGTTTTAAATAAACGCTGATTGGCCAGGCAAAAAGTATAGGCGAAAAAACCAGACAGAAAGTAAAAATGATACAATAAAAACAGGAGAATTCTGGGAAGGAGGAAATTGATTCCTCCCACTTCTGCCCAGACCACCAAAGCAACAGGATGTGATCTGCCCCACTAAAAAAGGTACTGAGCCACATGGCTAACATAGATCAAAATAATGGGTTAATATAAGCTATAAGAGCTAATAAGTAGCCTGACCTAATGGGCCAATCAGTTTTATAACGTATGGAGATTCTCTGTGTGATTTTTTTGGGGGGCTTGCCGACTGTGGGTTACCGGGTGGGACAGAAACCCCAACAAGCAGGCCCCGGCTCATGTTACATCAGTCCACGTGGCCAACAGATTTGGTGGTAGAAGTAACCGCCAGGAAATTGCCAGACATGCTCAAACAAGAACCTGAAGGTCAGTGTAATTAAAGTGTGGGCAAAGATGGATGGAGGAAAGGAAAAGGGCTGTCACGGAGAAGGATGCTGGGGAGTGAATCAAACAGCTTGGAGACAGCCTTGCAGGAACATATGACTCATATATGAGTCGATATCCCACCCTGGCCCAGCAGGAGCTCAAGAGGAGTGCAGACGGGATGCTTAGGGAGCTAGGGCACAAGACTAAGCTGCTGAGGCAAAGAAAAGGGAAGAAAAAAGAGTAGAGAAACAGAAAGGGGGAGGAGAAAACAGAAGAGAGACACAGAGAGAAAGAGAATACGCTACCTCCTCACCCTCGGAGTCACCCAAGTCTGCACATGTGCCTAGATCCCTCCCCTGTCTAAGAAGATTGTATTGGCTTGTTTTATGCCACCTTAACACAAGCTTGAGTTGTCTGAAAGGAGGGAACCTCACTTGAGAAAATGCCTCCATAAAATCTCCGAGGAGGCCTTTTCTCAATTAGTGATTGATAGGGAGGCCCCAGCCCATTGTGGGTGGTGCTGTCCTCAACCTGGTGGTCCTGGGTTCTATATGAAAGCAATCTGACCAACCAAAGACTAGTCTAATTTGAGGTTCACACCATGAGAGTGAGTCAATGCCCAATATTGCTTGGATGACCAGGAACTGGAGTTTTGATAGCACACAGACCTAGGACAGGGGGAAAAATCAATGAAATTATTCCTAATGATATTCTGCTATACTGAAAGAGTGCCTAGCCCAACTTCCATCAGAGAGGGCAGCTGATGGAAGCAGATACAGAGACCCACAGCCAAACATTAGGTGGAGTAAGAGCTTAAATTGGAGATCTCCATCAGGTCCATTCAGTTAAAGCTCAGGGAACCCCATGGAAGAGGGACAGTAAGGAAGAATTGCAGGAGCCAAATGATTGAGGACACAACCCACAAACTCAACTAAGCGGGGCTCTTGAGAGCTCTTGGAGACAGAAGCAGCAAGCAGGGAACCTGAATGGGTCTGAGCCAGGTCCTCTGTGTATGTATATGTCATGTTTGTTAGCTTGGTGTTTTTGTGGGGCTCCTAAAAGTGGGAATGGGAGAGTCTCTTACTCTTTTGTCTTCTCTTCAAAACATTTTCCCCCTACTGGGTTGACTTGCCCAGCCTTGATATGAGGGTTTGTGTCTAGTCTGATTGTATCTTCTTGTGCCTTGTTCTGTTGGCAGGCCTAAGCACCCTGCTGCTTTCTGAAGGGAAAGGGGAGGGGTGGACCTGGGGGAGAGGGAAGGCGGGGACAAAGACTGGGAGGAGTGGAGAGGGGAAACTGAAGTTGGAATGCAGCATATGAAAGAATACAATTTTTAAAAAAGAAAAATGCATAATAGTTTAGAATTTTAAAAGAAACCTTTAAAAAGAAGAAAAATAGAGCAGGCTGAGCAAGCCATGTGAAGCAGGGCAGTAAGCAGTACCTCCAAGGCCTATGAATCAGCTCCTACCTCCACGTTTCTGCCATGTTTACAATGACTTTTTTTTTTTATGATGAACAATGATATGGAAGTGTAAGTCAAATTTTCTCTTCAAATTGTTTTTTGGTCATGGTGTTTCATTGCAGTCATAGAAACCCTAACTAAGACAAGAAGGAAGTACATTCTGGCCTGCCTGTCAGAATTTAAACTTTGGCCATTTGCGTGAGGGAAGATCCTCTTTTCTGCCTTCAATCAATCAGTCTGGTACCTGGGTCTCATTTGGAGAGACCAGAACCCTGGCATCTCACAGCGCAGTACCAGGAAGTCACAACTAGGAGGGCTGAGTCCTAGTTTAGTCTCCGTGATAACTTGCTGTCTAGTTTTATTCAAGTACTCACTTTATTACTAAAACTCTACTAAGTGGTCTGAAAAGCAATTGCATGAAACAAACCAACTGAAAAACCGATGGCCGAAGTTCTATTTTCACTGTGGAATAAAGACAATGACTCAGAGCTGAGTAAGCCTGGGCAGGAGACAGCCCTTCATTCCCAGGATGGAGGCAGATCTCCAAGGGTCATCCATTAAGGATTTTCTTCCTTTAGACTCTAGACTGGAATATTACAAACTAAACTTGTTTATTGAAGCCTTTGGGTTGACACTGTACAGGTTGATTATCCCTAATCCAAAATGTTCTGAAATCTGAAACTTTCTGAGTACCAATATGATGCCACAAATGGAAAATCCCATGTCATGAAGCTGTTTTATTCATAAAATTATTTAAAATATTGTGTAAAATTACATTCAGACTCTGAGTATCAGTCAAATATGAATCTCAAATGATTTCCATGTTGAGAACTGGCTCCACTATGACATCTCATTATATATATATATAATATTCCTAAATCTTTATAAAAAAAACCCACTTCTGATTCCAAGCTTTTCAGATAAGTTACTTCGAGATTTCCTATTTAAGCCTCAGAATATAGCAGTAATTCCCAGACTAGCAACAGGACTGACATCTCTTTGGAAGGGACTTTTTTCATGCTGCTCCCTTGGAGGATCTGGTGGTTCTTATATTACTCAAGCTGACGAGACACATGAGCCAGTAGTGTGACTCAGGCAATGAAAGCTTTGCTGTCTGATACTTCATTTGTTCAGAAGCCTCAAGCCCACATAACAGGGAGGAAGGGAATAGTCAAGGTCACTACTAATAGTTTAGGTTTGAAGTGTTCCCCCAAAGCTGAGCATTGAATACTTGGTCTCCTGGAATAAAACTCTCCTACAGACTCTAGCCAAGATCAGAATGGGGACTCTTGAAGCAGACTCTTTGGTGTACTTGGTTGTTCTTACTTCTTACTCTTTTGTGGGGGGAGCCACCCAGTTTCCTATTAAATACACATAGTGACTTACTGTTATTTATAAATGCCTGGCCTTAGCTTGGCTTATTTTTTGCCAGCTTTTCTTAACTTAAATTATCCCATCTATGTTTTGCCTCTGGAATTTTACCTTTCTTCATTTCTATATATCTTTCTTTCCTTCTTATTCCATGTCTGGCTGTGTGACTGGGTGGCTGGTCCGGTCTTTTCTCATTTCTTGATATTCTCTGCCAAGATCGCTCCTCCTATTTATTCTCTCTGCCTGCCAGCCCTGCCTATCCTTTCTCTTGCCTTGCTGTTGGCCATTCAGCTCTTTATTAGACCAATCAGGTGTTTTAGACAGGCAAAGTAATATGGCTTCAGAGCTAAACAAATGCAACATAAGAGAATGCAACACACCCTTTCATCATTAAACAAATGTTTCACAGCATAAACAAATGTAACAAATCTTAGAATAATATTCTACAGCACTTTGGAATTATTTTCACAATCATAAATTCTAGAGCTCAGAGAAACTTCTGCAACTTTCTCAAATGCATTGCGTTAAGTGAAAATCTGACTCAAGGGAACTGGGTTTGGCTTCCAGTCTGTGCAACTGTTTCCTCTATGCCGGTGGTTTTCCAAAGGGTTTGGAATCAGCTTGGTCTTCTGCCCTCCTCAATATTTTTATCCTAATGTGAATAAGCTGTATGACTGAGGATCATATGTTGAACTACTGCAAATCCCAGACTTGGAGTGCGATGGAGCAAGGCTTACCATCTCTGCTGTCAATAAAGGATGAACACTGAAATATTTCATTTGTGTCAAATTCAAGGTAAAAAGCATGAATTTCTTGAAAACTTTAACTTTTTTTTTCCTGGAACAAGACAGGGGACATTATAGTGCTCCAAAACCACGATTGATTTCTTTGATGTCAGAGGGCGCTTAGATGAAAGGCAGAAACTGAGCTGTCACAGCTGTCTACATTTAGCAAACTCAATTTGCTGCTGCGGTTTAGGATTGCCTCAGGTAGCATTTGGGAAAAGCAAAAAGGCACACACCCTCTGTCTTCAACCCCAGCCCTCCCCCACCACTGTAATATGACCAGAAGTGTCCCCCAAAGACCCCTGTGTTGAAGGTTTGGCCTCTGGCCTGTGGAACATTTGGGAAGTAATGGAACCTTTAGGGGATGAAGTCTTATAGGAGAAAGTTAGGTCAGTGAGGGAAGGCCCTTGAAAGATTACCAAAAGCCTGGCCCATTCTTGGTCTACTTTTGGTTCCTGGCTGCCATGAAGTAAGCAGATTTTACCCCATCATGTACTCCCTGCCATGATGTTCAGTCTCCACACAGGCCCAGACACAATGGCGCTAAAGAACCAGGGTTAGAAACCATGAACCAAAATAGGGTTTTTATCCTTAGTTGTCTCAGCAAGTGTCTAACACTGATGCAAAGCTAACTAAAGCATACCCACTGCCTAATCCTGGCCCCTATCAGCAGGTTCACACATGCACATACATGCATGCCACGTCTCCATTGGCCACCTTTCCACCCTTCATTTGAAATGAAAGAAAATAACATCGTAAGGTCAGGATAGAATTTAAGATTTTATTTTTCTAATATCTTTCCATCTGTGGCAAGGTTATGTGATTTACACAAATAATACCTCATGAGTAGCATCCATATATGTGGCCTGTGTTGGGGCCATAAGACTCTCCTTAATTTGAATATCGGATGAAGTGAGACTATGCAACAGAGTTCTGTGGTGAGGAGACATCCCACAGGCATGGGAGGAAGGCTATATTCATAAAACTATATATATATACATACATATACATATATATGATTATATATTATATATTATAGATGTATACACATATGTGTGTATATTCCTTTTTCTATGTTTCTGAGAGTTGCTGTATTCGTAAAATTATACATATATACATATACATATGATTATAATTATATATTATAGATGTATACATATATGTGTGTGTATATTCCTTTTTCTGTGTTTCTGAGAGTCTATATTTCAATTCTGTATGGATTGCCTGTTTCATGAACATATATAGAGAAGTTTGGTCCTTTTGAATACCCTTAATTCCTTTTCATTCCTCTCTCTCCTGCTGGAATCTTTCTCATCAAATGCCCCTCCTATGTTCATACCTTCTTTTGATTTCTGGTCCGATGTGTCTAGCTAAAGTTTGTTGATGAAGCATAGGATGCTATTCAGTGGAGGAAGTACTACTTATCAGTAGGTACACTACTGAAGAAAATGACACCCCTCCCTCAACAGGAGTTAACTACCAGCACTCCCTCCGGGGCAGGGGATTGGGGTCTGAGGTTTCCTCCCCATCCATGCTGAAATGTCAAAGGCCAATATTGCGCTGGTCTTTGGACCTTTCAAAATGTTCTAAGTTTTTGACAATTTCATTCACGTATAAAATAAATTTTGATCATTTTCACCCCTTCTGCTCCTCCTCCTAATTTATCCTAGATCCCTTCCCACCCTCTGAAGTCTTTCTCAACTTCATGTCCTCTTTATGCTTTTGTAATTCACTGGCTCCAATGTTTTCTGCCATAAATACTCACGAGTGTGGGGCCATCCACTAGGGTATGGTGACTTACCAGAAGACATTCCCTTAGAGGGAACTGACTTCCTTGGCAACTCTCATCAGCAGCTCCTCAGCGAGGTAAGGGGGTTTGTGAGACCCTCCCTTCCCCATGCTAGAATTTGTACTGACTTGATCTTGTTAAGGTTTATGCTGGCTACCTCAGCTGCTACGAGTTTCATGACTACAGCCCTCATGTCTGGAAGACATTGCTTTGCTCCGATTCTTCTAAACCTGGCTTCTAAAGACCTTCCCACACAGTCATCTAGCATCTTGCCCTAAGCTTCGGGGGCTGTAATATAGACGGTCCATTTATGGCTGAGCACTCCACAGACACTTAATCTTTGCACTTTAATCAGTTGTGAGTTCCTGTGTTAATCTCTCACCACTGTACAAAGTAACTTGTCTAATGAGGAGTGAGAGCTGTACTAATGTATGGGTGCAGAAATACAAGCTTAAAGGTCAGTTTGATATTAAATGAAGTTAAAAAGATAATAGTAGTGGGTTTTACCCTGGGCCTATACGCTTCCAACCATTGATTTTTTGACAGATTTACTGTACCAAGTAAGCATTCTCTTCTGTGGATCAGTTCTTATATCAAAGGAATTATTAGAAAGCATTTGCTTAACACATAGCACTCATGTTATTATTGCACCAGTGTGTAAATCTTGCTAACTGGTCATTATTTTACCTCAAAGGGCTTACAGCTGGGCAAGACTGTTAATGCCTGTTCTTCCCAAGTTACCTGTATAATACTTTCTGGTACTATGAAAGCTAGTCAGCAAGGAGGAAGCTTCCTGCTTGATTTCTCCATATTATGTAACCAAAGTGTGCAGTGTCCTCAGCAATAAGATCTTATCATCAGGTTCTGGTAGAAAACTAAGAGCAATGGTGATAGCCTTTATTTAAGAAGGAATCTTCAGGACATCCCTGAAGGGAGGTATCCAACAGCTAGCACTGGGCTTTGTTGTTTTGTTGTTGTTGGCCTGTGGTTCCTGTGAGGAACATTATCTTCTATATAAGGTAACAGCAATTAAACTACTGTGTGTGTGTGTGTGTGTGTGCGCACACGTGCGTGTGTTTAGCAAGTTTATAAAATAGTACTTTTCCATACGGTTTTTGAAATTGCCTTAGTTAGCTATCCTTCCTCCCTTGTCACTATTTTTTATTTTTTACTTTATTTATTTATTTATTTTTTTACCGCTAGACAATGTGGGACCTTGTCGCTACTTTTTTAATTTCATGACATGGAGCTTGCTGGAAGTATACTTTTTTCAGCCGTGGTTCTGAGTCTGGGTTCTGCTTCAGTCGACATTTTGTGCCCTTGGTCTCTATTATGTGGTTTTCATGATGCTTTCAGCTATGAAAGTGCAGGATAGATTTTAATTCTAGCAGCATCAAAATCCTATTTTTTTTTTAAGAGGATAAGGAGTGAGCACCCACTGCTGGGGACCCCTGTGTGCGGGGCTATTAGCAGAGGAACAGCTATTTTAGTCTAGTTCCACAGCTTCCTACCGGGGGTTCTCAGGACAAAACAGGACAAAAGAATAGAGGTTAGTTTGGGGTCCCAGGTCTGCTCTTACTTATGCCATTCAAAACTTAGTGTTGTAGCCTTGGGGACAGAATTTAATTCTTATTTGCTTTCTCATGAAAGAAAGAGAGGGTGGAAAGGACGGAAGGTACAGAGAAGATTTTGCCTTTAAAATTCTTTTCAGGGTTCAATTAAAGATGCCACAAATAGCTAAAGGGAGGGTAGATATCTGAGGGGTGAGAAATTTACTCACACCAGGAATCGTCCATCCATATTTCTTTATTCTTCTTTCTTCTCTTCGTTCTCATTTCTATCAATTCTCCCTTGCTCTCTCTTGCTTTTTCTTCTACATCATTCTACACGGTCCCTTATTCTACCCATTACAAATGTTCCCGGCTATATAGAGATCCTTAAAACCCGCAATTCCCCAGCCCTAGCAGGTTCCAGGGCCAAAATTCTTTTGCCTCTTAGAAAATCAGTTAAAGGTTTTCACATGCACACACAGATCCATGGGAGTGGCTAGTACACATCCAGTAAACCCCTTAATGGAGAAAGTTAGTTAAGAAAGGGAATGAAATCCTCAGGGGGTTCTAGAGGTGAAGGTTAGTGGGCTATACTTCATTCTTAGGTGGTTAATAAAGAGCTAAGAAGTTTATCTTCAGTAAAATTATGAATAGGGCACAGAATGTTAAAATCAGCACACCACATCTTTTCTCCCAGTATGCATAGAGGCTACCAGGTAACCAGGCAACCTGATGGTTCTTGATCAGATAGCACATACACCAGACACTGTAGTTTCTATGGGCCTAGGTCTGGAGTTAGACTTACTGCTCTAAGTGAAGAAGAGACCCGGGCCTCTAAATTATCAGTTCTGGGCTATGCTGTTATCAGCCATTCTGGTTGCGGGGTAAAACCAGAGCAGCATCTTGGACAGGAGCAACTCTATATTTGGAGATCTGTGAACATCTTAGAAGGAATGCTTTGCCTGGACCCTAAACTCTGACCAATTGCCTACTGATAAAGATAATTGTAGGAAGGCAGATCTCTGCACTTACCTTGGAGAGAGGAACAGGGCCTGGCCAGTGGGAAACTGTTTTCACTAAACAGTTCTGAACTGTGGGAATTAATTCCCAAATATTTAATAGAAAGGGAGTTAGATACAGTGAAAAATCTACAGCAAAGCTACTTTACTCAAAGCAATAACACCAAAATGCTTTGCCTTTCTGTTTAGTCTTTACCAGATCCCTTGATTTTGATAAGTCGCTTGTGAAAAGATGGCTGAGCAATTGTTGCATAATGTTGTGGCTTGTAGCAGGAGGGTGGGAGGGAGAGAGAGAAACAGACTGTGATTTTTTTCCATTTCTGACACTCCAGGAAGGTAAAATAGAACCCAGAATACTCACTTAAGCCTTTATATTGCCAGGAGAAGCTCATCCCCACCCAACGTAAGTGACCTTTGAAGAAGTAGGTGCTCAAGAAAACTTTTTGTGGTTTTATGGTCTCTTCCCGTCCCACAATGCTGCCAGCCCAGTACAGATGGTTGGTGTTGGAGTTCTTGAATCTTTGAATTCCCAGTCATTTGGCTCCTAAACCTTTACAGAAATAGAGTGGGTGAAATCACTGGATGAAGACACAGTGTGTTTTCTCCTGCCTTTTCACTTCCAAGCAGTGCTGGACTGTTAAAAATAAGTTGGGGACTGGGGGTTTCCGGAAAATGACCACACAACCCAAAGCACTTCAGCAAATCAAATTCACTTCTGTAGAAGGGCCCCTTAGCTGCAATCCAAGAAGACAGGCATACCTAATGAGAGTCCCACTGGGCTTTTCTTCCTAATGAAAAGGGGTGTTGTCCGCACTCTGGGTGATCAGAGCTCACTCTCACATTCAATATGATCTTAAAAAACAAAAATTAAAAAAAAAAGCCAAGAGTACCTAAAAACAGAACAATTGATAGACAAAGTATAATTTTAAGGACAGGATACAATTTTGAACACATACTTCGATCTTAGACAAATATTAAGTTAGGAGTCTATGGTCCCCTGCTGAGAAGAATAAATCTGAGACAAAGGAGATGCAGGTTGCCGCTAATCCTGGAAACCTCTGCTTAACACTTTTCCTGCCTGGCCCTAGCTTCCTTTCTCAGCCCAACACTAACCTTGGGGAAAAGTGAAGTGGAAACCAGTGGGACCATTTGTTTATTGGGTGAAACCCAGTTGTCTCAAAGTGGTTCCTCCAGTTGGTACTTACAATGCACGGGTGTCTTCTTATCACTGTGGTTGCTCAGCATGTCATCTATTTCTGTGATTGCACAGAAGCCTCTAAGTTAAACAAACAGAAGAAATCACCAACCACAGAATTTTTATTTCATGGGCTGCTGGCTAAGATAATTGCAGGCAGATGCAGAGAGTATGGACTTTATTTATCTGTAAGTCTTCTGTTTATTTCCAGAACATCGATTTTTAATAGATTGTGCCTAACAGGCATCTGTCTCTTTGTGCATTTTGAATTCTCATTAAAATCAGAGAATTAGACAAGAGTTGCTATGTTTCCCCTCTTAGTTACATTTTACCTAGATGTTTAGCTTTGGCATTGAGGTGACCTCGAGAACTGAATGAAATAATGATCAAATAACATACTTTACTTCTACAGTGTCCCAGGTACTGAGATAAGTGATGGAGGGTCAGAAATATAATGAGTATGATGCTTTCTGGTGCAGACCCCCATGGGCAGAGAAGGAAAGGTAGGCATGCAGAGGCCGAGTGTTATCTGTGGAGGGCCAAGTGCTGTGGTGGAGAGAAGTACAGAAGAAGTGTTGGTCCCAAATGCTTCAAGTGAGGTCCCTGAACTAGCTGCATCAGTCTTTCTTGGGGACTTCTTAAAAATGCAGAACTCTGTGCTGTTGGTTCCCTGCTGCTCAGCCCTGAAATAACCACACAGAAACTGTATTAATTAAATTATTGCTTGGCCCATTATCTCTAGCTTCTTATTGGCTAACCCTTACATCTTAATTTAATCCATTTTTATTTATCTGTGTATCGCCACATGGCTGTGGCTTACCGGTTACGGTTATGGTGTCTGTCTCCAGTGACACATGACTTTCTGACTCTGCCTTCTTTCTCCCAGCATTCAGTTTAGTTTTCCCCACCCACCTATATTATGCCCTGCATAGACCTAAGACAGTTTTTTTTATTAACCAATGGTATTCACAGCATACAGAGGGGAATGCCACATCATCTTTTTTATGTTCAAATAAAACAGAAGGTTTTAGCTTTAACATAGTAAAATTACATATAACAAAAGAGTTATCAAGAAAAAAATTATAGTTACAATATTTGTATCTACTTTATATCTTTATATCTTTCATCATAACTAAGGAAAACTATAGCTATAAATTCTTCAACTCCATCAAAGACTACAGAAGGATATAATATTACCTAAGTA